>CAIGRB010030378.1:2048-13204 GCA_903798255.1 Fraxinus quadrangulata | reverse complement strand
TTTGTGCGATTTCCAATAGGTAGAGGGTATATCGCATAATGTTTTTAGGGGTGATTTCTGCTATTAATCACCAAAAAAATATAGGCACACTTCTTCACTGAATGCCAATTTTCAACAGTTATTTCCAGTGGCCCTTTTTAGTTACTGGTGTCATTATTTCCATTTTTAAATTCAATTTTTTACAGTCTAAATCTGTATGATCTCTCGTGAATCAGAAAAGAACAGAAAAACTAGATGCATGGGAATACGAAATGCCAAAAGGCCTGGACACCATATGGCAGTAAAGCAGAAGAATAACCAATATAAATTAGAACTCATACCTGGAAGCACACTACCAGATCTCCAACCTCGACTTTCTGGCATTCTGAATGCTCCAGAGGAATTGAGCGCTCACGCACATCATTTTTTATGTTTACCCACTCATCGTCCTCTCGTCCAAATCCAACATATCTTACGCAAACTTGCTGCAGTGAACAGAACAGTCAAACTGGAGTTCAATGATAGGCAAGCAAATTTCTTTGCCATCATTTTGTACAGTCATCTTTCCTCAACTTCAGTATCAAACCAAAGGCTTAACATCACTTGGAAACTTATAGGAGAAAAAACTTTCCACCATCACTATGAGTTTAGTGAGAATTGAGAATGAATTAGCATTCCTTTTGTGGACGGGTGAGTATCAACACAGAAAACAAGGACGTACAAGAGAAATCGGGAATTAAATTTTGCTACTCACAGTTTCTCCTGATCTGCGACATCTATGCAAGAGAAATTGTTCGACATCGTACCTGTAAAACAACAAAAAAGTTAAAATGATATATATAGGTTCAAACATGCCGGTCGACAATGCTCTGGAATACCATATAAGACAACATTAAGAAAACAAATTTAGTAGTGTATAATTCAGGCAGTAAAAGAAAGTATCCTATATTTTTCTTCTGTTGTATTTTAGCCCAAGAAGTGAACATAAAAGATGTAAAATTATGGGGAAAAGTGTAAGACTTGAGGAACTTTTATAAGGGCTGAACTGAAAAATCGGGCGGTCTGCTCCCGTGTAGCAAAAGAGTAACCATCTAAATGAACCAATAAAATATTTAACAAAATTGCAAATATACAAAATTATAATCATAATATACCATAAATCATTTAAAAAATTAATAGCGTTTCAACAAAACTTAATATCTTATTTGTATCTAAAATTTTTTTAAATGGATCAACAAAATAACAAATAATAAATTAACAAAGTAATCACATAACAAGACCATTAATCCTTAGATTGAACAAGTAACCATTTATTAAGAATTTTGCACTCTTTGACTTTAAAGGAAAACAAATCTGGAGGAGGGAAAAAAAAAAATACACAAAGACAACAACAAAAAACTAATAAAGGAAGAAATGAAATTATGTGTCTTAGGTCTCTAGTTATTGGTCCTCTGCTCAAAGGTTGCAACTTCAATTGGGAAAGGGGATCATCACTTTTTAGCTATAGAAGGCAAGTGCACACCTGATTCAATTATTCTAGTTATCTAATTCCCTTTTTTTTTTTAAATAAAAATAAAAATTAAGGGTAAATGTGGATAAAATAGCTAACAAAACCACTAAAACACTATAGACCATCATAAAACCAGCCAAAAGATTTGGGTCCAGTAGTAAAAAGCCAAAAAGGGGCATGACAAACGAACGCACACCTTAGCCATCTCGAGGCGTATACCTTAAAAAATGTCACTCGAAAAAGCTTAAGAACACGTTTGGCTAAGCTTAGAAGGTTTGCTTATAAGAGAATAAGTAAATTATAATAAATTATTTTTTTATTAATCAAATTTAAATAAACTAATTATGATTACTTAAAAAATAAGTAACTTTTTTTTCCAAAAATAGGAAAAATTAAGTTATCCAAAAGCAACTTTTTCTTTAATTCAAGCTTAGTTAAACATGCATTTGAGGCACTTAATGTAGGCCTCACGTGATGCACGCTCAAGGTATAAGCCTTAAAGCTCTTTTTAGAAACATGGCATTAAGCTTCAAGGTGAAACTTGAATTTCCATTGATTTGGTTGATGTATGCCCTGGAACGCAGTCGGTGGCATACACAAAAGAAACATACTAACAAAGCATGGTGATATCCGAATACTAATATAAACAACTTCAAAGAATATGGAAAATTCTGAAGTGCCAATTAAAGAACAACGTCACGTACCCAATATGTTTCACATGGACAATGTAAAGCAATACCCTAGTGCTATTCCAACAATTTTAACATCGAAATACAACGAATTATATTGAAATTACTTGCAGAGAAGACTAGTATAATATCAGGTACTCCACTAAACCGAATAGCGACAGAAAGCGGGTCAGGATGCAGGCACGAGGAAATACTGGAAATAGCTAAGCAGTCACAATTTTAAATCAGTGACATAATCATTTATCGAGTGCCAAACGTAGGCTTACCATGCCCCATCAATTGACGACCTAGCTTCAAACTTCATCTTGGATATATCTTGGTCTTTTTCACCTGCCACCATCCCCAAAACTGAGAAGCTTGTGGGATTGTGAATGTTAATCAATTAAAAATGAAACGAACAATCACAAATATTTTAAGACAAACGTATTTCATTATATATATAAACATAAAAATTCTACCCATCTCAAACTGAATAGCCTCCATATTATTTTAGGATGTTTCAGAACCGATGGCCATTATCCCAAAATCAACGTACTTTTACCAACTACGCCTCATTTAGATTAATTAGCAATTCATTTTATTATTAAAGTGAATATCGATATCTTCCGCAAGTTTTGTGCAGAGCCCATTTATCACAGGAAACTCCATGCAAATCAAATTTGCGAAAATTTCTTGTATATATATGTGTGGAACAGCCACCTGGCTTTAAGTAAAAGATTTTGGAAGTTTACGTAAATGTAGCCACTTTAAACCATTTCCTAAAAAATTTGGGTCAATCAATTTGAAACAAGGGAACAAAACCAGTCTTATATCCACTACCCTCCACAGTCTTTCAAAATTCAAATCAGAACCAAGGCATTTCCACGAGAAGACATTAGCATCACCTGCACCAATGTCAAAAACAATTTTTCTTTCTTGAGCACAATGATTTTGAGAATTTTTCTTTGAACAAATTCCAACCACCGTATCAACTCTGTGCTGTGGCCTAGAGTTCAGCAACACTCTAGTCACTACAATTTCAAAAAAAAAAAAAAGAACGATCAGACAACACTACCACCATCGTGGGGAAAAAAAATCAATCACAAACCAACAATTAGTCAATTACTGTTCAGTTATAAAGAAGCAGAATTGAGATTCACATATCCAAATCTCAATAAAGAAAAATGTTTTCCAACATTGAGTGATTAGAAAAGTTAGCTCTGCAACAAACAGAGAGTAAAAAAGTACTCATGTAACACCAACTCCAAATCCATTTTGAATAATGTTTAACCTAGGCACCAAGAGACAAGGATGAGAGAGAGAGAAAATTAATATAATGCTTCAGGGAGTTTCAGAAAGAAAGCCCGGGTTCAAGCTGTTCAATCTTCTTGTTATTTATATCATTAGAGTGTTAGGAAAATATTCAATTGCACAGTCTTTTTATGTAGGAAAAATCATGTCCTGGCATTTGGGTGGGTGTTTATTAGACTTTCAAAACAGAGTTTCGACTCAAAGTGCACTTTGCCAAAACATGCTTAAGCCAGGGGTAAAATGAAGTGCTATGTTCACCTTTCTAAGGTAAAAGTGCTGAAAACCTTTCTTTCATTAAGGATAAACTATATTAAATCACTAATGCAGGATGCCATATGCTTCCATTTCTGTTCTGATTAGCTGATTAAAACTGTCATCAACAAAGCAATTTACGACCAGAAACTCTACAAAGAACTATATCAATTTATCACTCATACTCAAAATAAGGAACACATAAAGAGAACAAAAGTTTCCCCAGAAACCGAAATCGAAGAGATCTTGGCTACAACATTCCAACTCCTGATAAGCGCCACCATTCTTTCAAAGTTCTTGCTCGATTCCGTTTCAAAAATTCAACAATGGGAATAAAAGTAGCAGAAAAATCTTTCCACTCTTTCTTCATCATGTTTTTCTAAATAGTTCAGCTCAATGTATGTATTAAAATCTAAAAAATACTCCATTACTAACATATGGAGAATCAAGGTTCTGACTCCTACCCTCGTGTTTCCTTCTCTTTCAAACTGTTAACAATCGTGAACTTCTGAACATGCAATATATCAAAAGGTGGCCTTGATTATTCTCTTTATCCAACATTTATTTCTACACTATCCATTTTAGGACGTCCAGTAAATAAAAAAAAGCTTCATTTCAGAAAGTCAAAGTTCTCACACCATAAGTTTCCCCATACCCACGCTCAAAAACACAATCAAAAGGAAAGAAATCATTAATTTCTTGAATTCTGAATTTAACATAACGAAATTGAGGAAAATATTAATTCAATTGTCATTGTCACACTACTATACATAAAAAGTTTCTCTTACAAAATCTACCCCAAATTAGAAGGGAGGAGAATTCAAATTTACTACTTCTTCCTCTACAACCCATGGAGAACATACAGAAATAGATAAGAATTTGAAGCAACACGGAACACATGCCAAGGAAGACAGAGGAAACAGATATTCTAGGGTAGAGGATGTATCTCTAATTTGCGATTGATTTGTTAAAATGAGAATTTTAAAAGTTGAGCATATTGCAAGCAGGAAGTCCACTTGTAATCCGTACGACCAGTTATTAGTATAGGGCAAAAGCTGAAGAGAAGCTGTAGTACATGCCTTTGGGAGCCTGAAAATTTCCACTAACTTTATCAGAAATGCAAGCATCTGAAACAGCAGGTGACTTCTTGGGTGCATCGGATGAAGTCTCTTTAGAGAGGCATTTTTGTTGCCTGTTTTGAAACCATATTTGAACCTAATATACCAGAAGAGTGACATGAATGTTATAAAGATCCAAGCAAGACAGCAATCGAGTTGTGATGAGAGTTATTATCAAATAAACAGAGCAGAATAAGACCTCAATCCATTTCACTGCAGGTTTTCCTGCACGACCACTGGAATGGCTGCAAACAAAATGCCAAGAGTACAGAGTTGCTACAGGGATTTTCCAGAATCTTTAAGCAAAATCAATGGTTCTACACAATTGATAGTTAATGCACAAGTGAAATGCTCACCTAAAATCTCTTGCCAGTTTCTTATAGAACTCATCATCCAGCGATTGTTCTTTATATTCTTTAAGTAAATGTTCCATCTTCTCAATCTGATTGATGAAACAATATAAGTTCCCAGATGATTGTCCAAATTCTCTGAGTGCTATTACAACAGAGAGTTTTAAATAAAATTTATTGGCAACACATTGTCAAAGATATCGATGCACAGCATTTAAATTCGTTTTAAGTATTAAATTGCATTATTTGTACTCAGTGGCAACTATCATTTAGACTCCGTTGCTGAAGCATTGAGAACAATTGGTCATAAAAGTAAAAAAATTAATTATATAAACCTAAGTACCAATATTCCTTTCTGATCAACTGAAATCAATGCAATTAATATGATCTAACACGTCTTCCCTTATGAATAAAGAATATATGCAATCAAATAGCCAGAGATCTTACCAAATTGAGTTTAATAACTAAGCTAATCTTTAATTTCTTTAATCAAGGATATTCAGAAATGTTAAACAAAGTTACCAGACTACAGAGCACACTAATCTGATAAATCCAATAACAAAATTGTATGAATCCGTATATATGACAGTGTAGCATAAAAATCAGATAGAAGAAATAACAAACCTCTTTAACATCAAACTATATTCAACATCATAAAAATTTCGAATTTTCCCAAAAAAAAAAACAGAAATAATACTATAGCCTACAAATTAAAACCCACCCAAAATTCACTGTTGACCGAATGCCACTCTCTTCAAACATGCTTTCACAACACGCCGAACAACGTGCGCCAGCGAAAACACATTTAATTCCACATATAAACATATACACATGATATATGCATGCAAGTCTTGAAAACCCAGAAATATTAAACGCTTGAAACAGCTGAAAACTCGTTAAATAAACCAAAAACAAAAATAAAACAGAGAACCCTTAAAATCTCTCATCGGGGGTTAAAAATAGAATCTTAAGATTAGATAAAGACCTCGGCTTTAGTGAAGCCGGAGAAGTGTTGTTTCTTCCTTGGCCTCAGATTCATCTTACGATGAATTTTGCAGCCACAGGTCTCGACTCCCTGAACTAATTAGCGATATAAGTGAGACGGAGAGAGGGGGATCGACGGGAAGCCGTTTTTGCGCCTTCTCGAACACTTCTCGTAATTCGCAATTTAGGTTTTGGGGTCAGTTTGGTTAGCAGGGACACTGAAGGGTGGCAATGTCTGTCTTTGCTTTGTGTGCGTTTTGTTGGTAATTTTCCGTTAATGTAGTCTAAAACATTTGATGGAATATCTGTCCGAGAGGAATATTCATCCAAGAGGAATTGTTTTTGCAGTAGAATAAAATAAAAAATTCTTTTGCACCTGGAAGTTCAGTTTTTCAGCCCAAAAAAGGTGGTGATTTTATTAAAAACTGAATCTTTTCAAAGATGTCCCCCAAATGTTTCTTTGCGTATATGTTTTCTCCACAATCCACATAGACGAATTTGGGGTTGACTATAAAAATTTGTTTGCACTATACTTTAAATTTATTGAAAGGTTGAATTCGCTCATATAATTTTTTGTCCAACGAGTTTGTAAGTTATATATAAGCGGATTCAAACTTCTGACATTAAAGAGTCAACAGTGATTTCAATAATCTTCCAACTAATTCAAGGTCAACGATTCCATAACTACCTAATCAGAAATGTCTCTATTCAAACACTCTTTTTACTCCACAACATGCAGGTATTATCGAGATTCACCAAAAGAAATACCAAATTTTGTCCGATGTGTTAAATGTGCCGACATCTTGAGCTATGGTCAAACTCTATCAGATTCATATTTGCATTACTTATAGCTTCCTTGGTCATACACGAAGCAAGTTCAAAATTTTATTTCGAGAAATCACTTATCTTGAAAAAATCTTCTTCTACAGTGGTACAGAACAATAGGAAAATAATCAAAATAAATTTATTAACAATCCCAAAAACTTACAAGAATTAAAGCACCTACCCTTACTGTGGGTAGAACCAGAAATTTATTTCAATGGGGGCAATAATTTAGTTAATAATCAAATTTTGTAGCAAGAAGTAACCTTATTAGTACTTAATTCGCTATTGACTTGGATTCAACTTCAAGTAATTGTTATACGTTGAATAATTTCGCATATTTTCTTTCCAACCAAATAAACATTAAATGAAAATGTTATAGTGAAATAAGGATCATGACAGCCTCCTCACAATAGTGGGGGGGCTCGCTTCCAATAGAAACGGACCCCCCCCCCCACCAACTATTGTGAGGGGGATGTATATCATGGTGTACAAAGGGTTTAACCCATGAAATAATCACATTTTGACCAATATAATAAAATACTCTCTCTTTGGACAGTTTCGAGCGTGATAAGGCCCGTGGCAAGTGAAACAACCACCACGAATTTTCACTTGATTTTGAAATGAATCGCCTTCCTTAGATTTTAAAGTCTAATCATGCTTGTCAAATATCAAATTTCGGCCGATCTTCAGAAGTTCCCTCGTCCCCTTTTTTGGCCATCGTGATGCTTCTTTGTGGACGAGGAATCAGTGCCCAATCTTCATAATACCAAACCCTCAGGCGCAACAATTGTTGTAGGTAAGTCTTTTTCTTCATATTTCTCAATGATTCCGCTATCTACGCAGCATTGCAAGGTAAAAACTATATGCTTCATCTCTTTTTACAAAGTTTTCCAAGTCACACTTTGGTTTGCCCACGATTTCATCATCTTGTAATTCAAGTCCTCTACTACAATTTGCAACCCTGAAATGATAAATGTTGATCCCGAAAAACGCAATGCTTATGTGGACAACAGATGTTGGGTTCACTTACACCAACTCAAACAAATTTCGATGTGTTTTGACTATAGTGCTGGTGAAAAATGGAATGAATGTGAACATGGGAGATGTTTTACTACGTGAAAAAAAATGTTTACGTACCAACGGGTGGAACAAAGATGATTGTGCTATTGAATACCAGAGTAACCCAAACAAGACCAAATAATGTACATGAGGAAAAACTAAAAGATATCTATAGAATTTTGCAAGATCATTTATTATCAAGGATTCAAGAGTCTAAAATCCAAGAATATCACCCTTTTTCAGCTACAAAGAGTTTCTATTTATAGTGCGTTAACTGACGTGGTGTTCGTTGGATCACAACCACTTGGCCTCGTTTTCTTGATTGATGCTTCACACCACCGTCTATCATATAATAAATACATTGACAATGGGTTAGCCACCCTAAACAATAGACTGATACACCTGAAATTCTTTCATTGCAAATGTTATATCAATCATTTCTAAAGATTATCTAAAGATTTTGTAAGGGACAACTTCAACCTCATAAGCTTTAGTTGGATTAGAGGCCTCGAAGGAAGGTTCTTCTCGTCAAGAGTTTCGGCTTCTTCCATCTTTTATTCAGCGCTTCGGATTATGCACATTAGCCATTAAGACAGTGCTTTGGCTTAAGATCTTCAGCTACTCATACGATTTCTTCACTTTTGACTATTGGATCTTTGTTGACTTTTTTGCTCACGTGATTTACTATGTGGCATTTTGGCTTGAGTTTCGGAGGCGATGCGTAACAATAAACACTAGTAATGTCAACACGATCTTTTTTAGGAACATGTGCGGCTTTGAAATATTTCACCGTATTCCAAATAAAAATCTCCAACTCTTTCACGTTCAATGTTTGTCAAATGGTTTTGGCTCGGGCATCCTGATTTTCAAGGCAGCCACGTCTCTTGAAACAAGATTGTACATTCTCCTTTCATGAACAAAACATCACCCTCCAACTTCCTTAGATGGGCAATTACGTCTTCTTATCAAGAGGAGAGAGAGCCGCACTTCTTAAATTATTTATTAATTTTCAAGATAATATTGTGAGTAGTCGAGATTTTAATTTGAAAAATGTTCTCTTAATTTTCTCGATCCGAATTTAAAATAGTACCATAATACGTCCCTATAAGATCTTTCTATATCTTCACTATGAAAAGCATAAATTTGTGGTCTAACTAATAAATGGACAAAAAGGTATTTCAATTTTGTGGTTTAACTAATAAAGTAGTTGACCTTAGAAAATTCTTTGTTTCCGGCCTTAAAAATTACGTTTATTTAATTAATTTTAAGTAAATTTTCAAGTCCAAAACTGACTTAGGGGTTTCAATGACGCCCAAAAATGAAAACTTTTTGAACCTTACACAGTTGGCTTGACCTGACTGCCAAATATGAAAGCAATGCTGCACACCAACTTTTGCTTTCTCTCTCTTTTTTCAACTTTTAATTGATAATTACTTTTTTCATAGACTTTTCATAATTTTCAACGGAGTCTAGCTTGGATGGAAGTAATTAATTTGTTTTTGGAAATTAATTTATTGACGACAAATGCAAAATCCATCTTTTTTAGCATAAAAATTGATATAATGAGTATTAATATACTTTTTTTTTTAAATCTCTATGGCTTTTATAATTTTCCCTTTTGTCATGAGCTTGTTCCTTTCATAAATATCCCTCGAGAAAATTGAACAATAATAGGAAAAAAAAAAAATTAACCGCAACCTAATTTTCTTTAATAGTTTAATCAATGATTTTCTTTAAACTACATACCCAACGGATAATCATAGTCGAAAAATGACATATACTATACACGTGTTTTGTATCTAATGATATCTGAACGAACATAAATATAAAATAACGCGATGAATTCGCCGTAAGCTTGATAAACTCTCATCCCATTTTTCTAGTTTCTTTTATTGAAAAAAAAAATAACTGTTACACTAGAAAAAGTATTTAAAAAAAATGTTAGGTGTAGGAGATGTGGCTTACAGACACCGCATGAAGAAAATGCTAAAAAAAGGTCACCATCATATGTTCATATGTCTAAGCAATAACAACGTGTAAAAACTAAAATGTTGACAATTGATTTCTCTTTCAAAATACAAAATTTTAAATAAAAATTTGAATTTTTCAAATTAGACAGACAACTGCATAATAATAATTATTATCATTTTGGGTGGCGATGAATATCAAAATTTATTGTCCAATATATTAAAATATTTGTCCTCGTTAATTTACTAAAATACAAAACACATCCAAATTACACTACACATCCATATTTCGATGACATATTACATTAATTTGTAAAGTTTAAAGATTTTATTTTTTTAAAAAAGTTTCATGAAATGTTTTTATTTTTATTATTATTATTATTATTATTCTAAAGTCCAGACTTCAAAAATCTCTCTCTAAAAATTTCTTTATATTTATTTCCATTCTATATCACAAGAGCCTTAAGGTTGGCACTGTTCATGAGCTTTTGCTATTTTATCCTTATCTGGTTGATAAACGACTCCGTTTTGTTCCAAAAAGCTGACGTTCATGCTGTCCTCCGTTGTCCTAAAAAACGATGTCGTTTTGATCTTGCCTTTTCAAAATGACGCCGTGTGCTACTACTATTTATCGCAGTTTCTTAAGATTAATCCACGATATATTAAAAGTGTGAATCGAGGAGAAACTTTTGAATACCAATTATATCCTCATCTATTTAATATAGTACCATTTAATACAATTTAACTTCAATATTCATTTAAAGTGTAGAGCTCTTTGTTTTATATTTAAGTACTTAGAATTTTATATTAATCAAATTAAGTTTAATTACTTAAATTACATTGTTTAAATTAAGTTTACTACTTAAAATATAATATAATATATTAAAGGCTGCATTAATATAATGGTAGATTAATTAAAATATAAAATAATGTTTATTATATTTTCAATATAATTATATACGAGCTTCGATTTTAAGTGATTAATCTTAATTTAATTAATATAACATTATGAGTATTTCAATATGAAAAATGAACTCTATACTAAAAAGGAGACTACGTGAAGTTAAATTGTAATTAATCTATCATTAATGCCATATTTAATATATTATAAATATTATTTCATATGTACGTGT
>CAIGRB010030351.1:22776-37297 GCA_903798255.1 Fraxinus quadrangulata | reverse complement strand
ATGTGCCAAAAGAAAAAGGAAAGATAATGTTGAAAAATTGATTAAATCTCAAGAGGGAGCACTTGATAAGCTTTTTAGTAGTAATAAACGAACAACAGCAGCCCAAGCCCAAAATAGAAATATTAAAACCATTAGCCCAGCAAATCCATACCTATATATTCCATTCTAAGTTCCCCCATCAAGGTCTCTCTCTGTCTCTCTGAATATCAAGCATCCCAGACACAAGCCCTAATTCTAAGTTGTTCTAGCTATGTCACTTTGTTCGGCGGGTATGCGAACATCGAAATGCAGTTATTTATTAGCATTATTCAATTTCAGCTCCAGACTTGAGGGGCAGTTTTTTCAAGAAATTCGTGTGTTCTCAACACTGAAACTCAATTTTGTAGACACTCCAGGAATCCGTGCACTTAATAAGAAGATTACACAGTTAATACACAGTGGTCGTCTCGAAGATGCAAGGGCATTTTTTGATAAATTGTCGCAAAGAAACACTGTAACGTGGAACTCAATGTTGAGTGGGTATGTCCAACGTCGAGAGATTGCTAAAGCCCGGAAACTGTTTGATGAAATTCCTGAAAGAGACGTGGTGTCGTGGAATTTGATGTTGTCACTGTATATGTCTAGCCGTGGAAGGAGATATGTGGAAGAAGGTAGATACTTGTTTGATAAAATGCCTAAGAGGGATTTTGTTTCTTGGAATACTATGATTAGTGGGTATGCGAAGAATGGTAGGATGGATGATGCTTTGAGGCTTTTTAATGGCATGCTGGAGAGGAATGTGGTGACTTGGAACACAATGATTACTGGGTTCTTGCATAATGGAGATGTTAAGGAAGCTATAGAGTTTTTTAAGAGGATGCCAAAACGAGATGCAGCTTCTCTTAGTGCCCTTGTCTCTGGTTTGATTCAAAATGATGAACTTGATGAGGCCGCTGATCTCTTATTTAAATATGGGAAAAGGGGTGACATGGAAAAACATCTCATTCATGCTTATAATACTTTGATTGCTGGGTACGGCCAGAAAGGTAAGGTTGAGGATGCTCAACGTCTTTTTGATCAAATACCAGTTTGTGGTAACAAAGGAAGTGGGGGAGACTTGAGGTTTGAAAGAAATGTGGTGTCTTGGAATTCTATGATTATGTGCTATGTCAAAGCTGGAGATATTGTTTCCGCAAGAAAGCTGTTTGATCTGATGGAGGACCGAGATACATTTTCCTGGAACACAATGATTAGTGGTTATGTTCATGTGCTGAATATGGATGAGGCAACCAAACTCTTTTTACAAATGTCAAATCCTGATACCTTGTCTTGGAATTTGATAATCTTGGGCTTCACACAGGCAGGGGATATGGAACTTGCACACAATTTCTTTGAGAGGATGCCTCAGAAAAGTCAGGTTTCTTGGAATACCATAATAGCAGGATGTGAGGAAAATGCGAACTACAAAGGAGGCATTGAACTTTTTCTTAAGATGCAGAAAGAAGGAGAGAAACCCGATCGTCATACGCTGTCCTCGCTTCTTAGCATTTGTGCTGAAACTGCAGATGTGCTACTAGGTATGCAAATTCATCAATTGGTTACAAAGGTTGTTATACCGGACATACCGTTAAATAATTCTCTCATTACCATGTATGCAAGATGTGGGGCAATAGTTGAAGCAAAGACCGTCTTTGATGAGATGAAATTTCAAAAGGATGTCATCTCTTGGAACGCTATGATAGGAGGATATGCATCTCATGGGTTTGCCAAGGAGGCCCTGACACTCTTTGAATCAATGAAGCAAATTGAGGTGAGACCAACGTATATTACATTCATATCAGTTCTCAGTGCCTGTGCTCATGCTGGTCTAGTGGAAAAAGGCAAGTCACATTTTAGATCCATGGTTAGTGATTTTGGTATTGAACCGAGAGTTGAACATTTTGCCTCCCTTGTGGATGTTGTCGGTCGATTTGGACAGGTTGAGGAGGCCATGGATGTTATTCGTGATATGCCAATTGAGCCAGACAAGGCTGTGTGGGGAGCTTTGTTGGGTGCTTGTAGAGTGCACAACAATGTGGATTTGGCGAAAGTTGCAGCTGAAGCACTAATGACATTGGAACCAGAAAGCTCGGGCCCGTACGTCTTGCTGTATAATATGTATGCTGATACTGGGAGATGGGATGATGCAAATGAGATCAGGATGCTTATGGAGAAGAATAATATTAAAAAGGTACACGGCTATAGCCGGGTGGATTCCACTTGTTTGTAATGATTGTGCTCCATGAGAAAGTTAATTATTTGGGGACAAGTGGATGCTCACACCACAAAATGGGATTTGTTGAAAATTAGATTGATGGTGGCATTCCCTTCTTGTTCCTCAGCTTTTGGAATTTCATATTACAGGACTGAATTGCAGCCACCTAAGTCTCCTAATTAGTTCCTCAAAGCTCTCTTGCCATGACAGAAGGGGCCTTTTACATGGTAATTGCTATATTCCACGACTCATACTCTTGTCGGTAGTTGTTTCTGATTTGACTATGACAGTAATTATGAAATTTAGCACTTATGAATGCTGAAACTCATCTTTCGAAAAGGTACTTTCTCTAGTATGATTCAAATAAGAAAAAAACACTAAAAATAAGGATTCTTGATTTTATAATTTGGACATTTGAGTTTTAAGTCTCATTGTGGTAATACTAATTTACTCATTTGATTTTCTTTAATTATCTCTTCAGATGTTTCACGTATTAATTTATCCACTTTCTTTCCCTATATCCACCAGTTGTTGGATAATAAAGAATCTTGACTGAGAATGATATCTGGGTTAGATCCATTAGTTGAATTTTGGAGAATTTTTTTTGGCAGATGTGACAGGTTCTTTACTAGCTTGAGCTTACAATAAAGCGAGTTAAGATAGGGATGTCCATATATTTCTAGTAACCTGTATAAGTTGTAAAGAAAGCCATTTAAATAAGCTTATTAGTGAATTTTGTTCCCCACCCTTCAACGAGCACACACTCTTACTTCAAAAACGAGAGGAAAAGTAAAATAGCAGAATCAACTGAAATCTTTAAGCTGCTGGCTTCTCATTTTCCCCTATTATTGTTGGTCTTTGGTTCCAAAACTTATTGTGCTTCTCAAAATTTTCAGGTAATTTTTGCATACTACGGCGAGACAGGACAGCACATGATCATTTAAAAGCTGTCCTAGGGGATGATATAAACGCTTGTGATATAGAGATTGTTGGTCCTGAAATTACTGCATGTTGACAAGGATCCTCATTTCTTCCTGATGCAATTATGGAAGACGTGTTAAATGCAGACATGAATGATGAACACAAAAGTGAATCTGTGTCCTTCGAAAGTCCATCTATCACGATTGATAACTCGTTGAGTCCTGCTCACACACTGGTGCAGCTGCAAGGAATACTCGGGGTCCAGCTGCCAATGTTGCCGTGCGACCCCTCCCTCAGCTAAGGGAGAATGTGAAAAGGGTTATGTTCTATTGTTGTCGAGTCATCTCTTAAGAATTGAGAATAATTTTATTACATTGTTGTCAAGTTTGCCTTTTTTGGAGTCCAACTGAAACTTTTAAACTTCAAATGTTCCATCTTTTTTCGAACTGGGTTGATTGAAATAAATTGAGGTTTGCTCGGTGCGAGCTTATTTGCCCAAAAGGCTGTTTACCCACAGGACTCGGCCAATAGGCTTTGATTTAAACAAGCCATTGCATAATATCGTTCTTGGGGAAGAAGTTTAAGTGAATTTGTTGAGAGCATTCATGATCAAGCAAAGGGGGAAGGGAGCAAGAAAGTCGGGAGGAACAATCATCATAAAAATGAGGTAACTGCATTAATGTAAACGTTACAAAATCTCTGAAGTTTAAACATTCAACAGCAAATTGGAAAGACAAAAATCTCGAGAAATTAACTCAAATCGAAATCTCTTGTCGACAATGCCACTTATGAACTGAGAACTGAAAACAAACGCTGCAGGAACTTGCACAATTGGCAGCTGTCCTCTTATAACAATTTCATCGTATAGTCAACTGGCTCTGGTGTCTAAATTAATGCCTACAAACAGGTTAAAGTTAAGAACGACGCATCGAGCCAAACAATGCACCAACACCATTAGCTCAAGCATGATGGCATATCATTCTTGTTGAGAATCATAGATTTCCAGACTGCAAGAATAAATAGTTTATGCAGGTAAAAAAGAGTTGAAAAAGTCTGAACCTTCCCTTTGTTTTATACTGTTTATGTCGCAGGGCAATTGTACCAGACGGTGCTATGAGCAAACACGAGCTCATTGACCTGCCCGCTCCTCTAAAACAGAGATTGATGCGTTCATGTCTCTCTCTGCTACACATCGTTTGTAGGGCGCAAAACCATTTTTGTATTTTTCTTTACGTTTTGACTCGATGGAATCACATTCTCTGCTTTCGCTATTAACTTCAATAATCAACCTGCCATCATAATCAGCCAAAGTTCTATTCATTAGAAGCTCTTCGGTCTTTAGCTCTTTAGCTCTTCTATCAAGGGAGAATCCACAGCATTCTCTACAGCTATTGGGATGCAAGAAGAGACATAGGGGTACACGAGACCTTTGTAATAAACCCACAAAGGAAGACTAGAATATTTCTCCGTATTGCAGTACATGTTGCTCAATGAATGCTGCGGCAACCAGCAAGGAGGAGTTACACTGTTAGAAACAAATCCAAAAGCAACCTGTGAATATAAGTTGTTTGATGTAAACCCGTGAATAGGCTTTTCGCTATAAAAGTCGGAGTTCTCATCAATGGCATAGGGTGGCAATGATTTAGAGTTTTCCTCAACTGCTAAAGACTGTTTTGGAGTATCTCTTACCACAACTGTCTTTCCAAATAACTTAATACTTGTGTGAGGTTCCCCGGTGGCTGGATGCTCAATGGAACATGCGGTGTCTTGAGAAAACAATTCAAATTTCTACACAGAGATCGAGATGAAAATGAGAATAAAAATGACTGAAGTTTTCATTGACGAGTAAGTGGGAAGGGATAAAAATGTAGGTTACCGTGGTGGATTTATTATCTGTACTGAAGCAGAAGACATTTGGAATGATAAATGAACATCCTTATCTTCTTCTGCAGCTAAGCTGAATTTCACATATTCATTATCATTTTCCGTAGATAATAAGTTAGCAGAATGTGCGTCTGTAGCACATGGAGCTGGTGAGAGACGAGATGTATGCACCTCAGCAGATTCAAAAGCATCAAAACGAATTACTGATAAAACCGAGGTTGGAGAGAGAGTATCTCTTTCAGTAGCTGGTGTGTAAGGTACAGGTGTTATTTCAGGTTGATGTGAAACCATCGATTCTATTTTAGATGGAACAACTATTTTACGAGGGTAAGGATGGAGAGGTTTCTTCTTGGGCAGAGGAGGTGGAATCTCAATTGTATTAGCAGATCCCTCAGCATCATTACTTGAATCCTTATTGACCTGGAATTGAAGAAATTTTTTAGACAATGAGCGAATCTACTACAAATCTTTATGTACGATTAGTACAGACTAGTCCTTAATGAATTAAGGCCAACCTTTGCAAAGAACTTTTGGGCATGACTTCGGATTTGGATTGCAGTTTTAGAGCCCACAAATTCTGCACAAGACGAAATCTTCAGCATTAAGAGAATATATAACAAGCGGATGAATTCCTTTTGCTGGAACTGAACAAACCTAAATTCAAACTCACCTTCGATTTGGCGCCAAGCACGGCCATAAAGCTTAAGAGCTTCATGAACTTTTGATGTTCTTCCTCCGTCCATCTTTCTCTCTGTTTGGTAATGGTGTAAGGTTTCCTCACCTAATATAGAGAACAAGACATCTAATTACGTGGCGTCGATGAATAACTCGGATAGAAACAAGTGACAAAGTCATGAAAGGTGATTAAACCTTCCGCAGATAGCCATTTCCATTAGCAGCCAAAATAATTTGTGTTTCCAAAGCTTCCTGGCTAGTAATTCCACCTTTATCCTGTTTAATTTAGATCAGAATAATATGAGAAAATTTTAAACTGAGGTCGACCAAAATGCAAATCCCTGTCCTATTCACCCTCCCTGTTAAACGAATTCTGTCAAGTAAAGCTCAACTCCACAGCTGTATTGGACATGGAATCAATTGATTGGAGGGGCATATCAAAACCTTTTGAAAAACCATTCAAGATTTATAGATCAATTTCCTAAACTGAGATAGGGATATCGATTAAGGGCTTATAACTAAACTAGAGTTCTCATTATCCATAACCCAGGAAAGGACAAACATTTCCAAGTTTTCACTAAAAAGTATATACATTTTACATCCTGTCCTAAAACTCGAAAGACTAGATACAAAAACTTGTTTGAATATATGATGATATGTTCGTTTCACCGTTCCAATTCCTTAACACAGACTCTATAATACTTATCAAATGAATCCAAAAATTGATTTATCAGATTGACACCAATAGCATTGCAAATTTAGCTTCATATGCATAATTTAGCATCAAATACAGAACCAAATACAGAAATATCCTTCCTTGTCATTTCAAAACTATGAGATTTAAATCTAAGTTCTTCAGTTTAAATGTATCCAGATGTTAATTGTTCAACAGTCAGAATATTATCGTAACCACACACTACAGCAAAGCAAAATATGCATAGTTTTGTTAAAAAATACATACCTGAGATTCAGCAACCATAGCTCCAAGAATTACAGAACCCAAAAAAAAAGAGCAAAAAAAAAAGAAGAAGAAGAAGAAGTAAAAATCAATGAAACACGAAAGAGGGTTCAGTCGTATTTCTCTCAAGATTAAGAAACAGCTCATAGAAGAGTGAAAAAAGAGAAAATCTTGATAAAACAAAATGCAAGAGAGATCAAAAATATAGGTTTGTAGTGCATAAATACAGAAGAAAATCAAGAAAAGGAGAAGAACAGAGGTTGCCACGTTGGATTTTATTGCAATAAAATAGTATTAAGAGAATTCGGAAGGTGTCAAGTGTGGCAAATGATCTTTTCTTGCTTCGTGGTTTTGGGAAATTTGTGAGTTTTTGTGGCTGAAAACTATCAATGACGCGTGTCAATTAAAATCTCTGTCTCTTTCTCTCTCTAAGTTTTATCTCTCTTAATCTTGATCTTGATGGGGAAGAACCCTTGTTAGCTGTTTTGTGGAAGACGTTCAATCCAAGAGCCGTGCTATTCGTATCGAAAATAGTTGACATACAGGTTTATCGACACTCACAATGGAGAGGGCCCACTTTTTGAAATTTTTTAATCATGCGGGCCCACCGCATGTAAGAGGATGTCAAATTCTTTGTCATCCATTTTCGGTCTCTCTTAATCTTGATCTTGATGGGGAAGAACCCTTGTTAGCTGTTTTGTGGAAGACATTCAATCCAAGTGTCGTGCTATTCGTACCGAAAATAGTTGACATACAGGTTTATCGACACTCACAATGGAGAGAGCCCCTTTTTGGAATTTTTTAATCATGCGGGCCCACCGCATGTAAGAGGATGTCAAATTCTTTGTCATCCATTTTCGATATAAGTGAAAAAGCCCTTCAATCCAATTGTGAGAGGGCCCCCACACAGATATATTTTACGATATCTTTTTTTGCTTGACAGATACCAAACTTTTGTATTATTTTATTACTGGTTGCTTAAAAACAGTTTATTATGGAAGAATAAAAACAATCAAACTGCAAAATCGAAGTGAAAAATCATTCATTTGTATCTACGTGAATTCAGCGCCATTTTGATTTTGAACCGAATCAAACAATTAAAGATAATTCAATTTAGAGTTTGATAGTTAAAATCAAAATCAAAATCAAAATCAAACGGTTCAAATGATATATTAGTATTATTTTGTTTATGTTTAGAAAATTTTAATTTGATCATTATGTCCATATCTTAAATCACTATATTAATCTTTTCAATAGTTTAAACATGCTATTGTGTGTCGTGAAACCGTTGTTTAAAAAAAAAAAAAAAAACTTCTTTATGCCGTTCTAATCGAATCGTGTGCAAGTCGAGTGCATGGTTTTAATTTGAGGGTCCATGTAGATATGAGGATTTGGGGAATTGCAATTGAAATAGATCTAATTCTGTTTGATTCAAATTAAAATTTTCATTCTCATTCTTTTACTCATTTTTAACCATACAATTTTCAATAAAATAATATTTTCATCACATCAATAATTTTTTTCTTTTTCAACTACACATTCTCCATCAATCTATTATTTCAGAATGTATTCTTTCAAAATAATGTGACTCAAACACACCCTAATAAGGTTGTGCCAACTTTTAACCTACCAATTTTAGCATAGGGAAGATGAGAGATGGGAAGAGAGTGGTTTTTTTTTTTTTTTTTGAGTCCCTTTAATTGTGTCGATGAGAGCAAATTACTTGTCCATATATTGTCTCATCTCGAAGATTGCAATTTATAGCGTAAATAGTCCTTAACGTATGTGGTAACTTTGCAAAATGATCCATAATCTTCAATCTTGACACAAAATCCCTAACATTTTACTTAATAGGCATGATTGGTCCTTTTCAATGGTTTTTATCCAATTGATTTTAAAAATGTTAAAACCCTCGATATTAAGACTAAAATATCCTTATTTTAATTGAATAAATAAAAGGGAAAAAAATATAAAATACAGGAAAAAAAAAAGTCAATTCATTCTACCAATCACAATTATAACAATATCTTCGACGCAATTCAAAAAAATCGTACCATAGAAGCAAACTTGAACATGTTTAATAAAAATATCTTCAGTGTAAGTTGATATGGAATATGTCAAGTGATGGGACAAAAAAAAAAGGATTTTTTCCATAACTCTGTTAGACACACTAATGCGTGAAAATTTATATTTTCGTATGTAGATTGAAATGGGATTTTGTTATAATATTTAGAAAATAAATGATACAGACATAACAATCTATATAATTCACATAACATCAATTTTAAAGTTGAGCTTCTACTCAATAGACAACAATTTCATGTAGATTTAAAGTCTTTAAATATATAGTTTTTTTCTTGTCACGTCTTTTTGGTAGAGTTCCTATCAACTTATAATAGAAATGAATTTTTTAAATATTTTGCTTATGTAGCACAAATTTTAAAGCATTCATGGTTGTCCTTTTCAGAAATTAGTTGTTAGAATGAGTTTTTTTTTTTTTTTTTGGGTAATGGATTTTAGGGACATTTGTAGCAGTGGTCCCTCATATTTTCAACTTTTACAAAGTTTATCATAACTTTCAATTTGTGCCAACGAAAATTCATAACATTTCATAAATATGCAGAAGATGTCCAAATGGATGGAAACCATCCACTTCACCATTAGTTCACCCAAAAAGTCAAAATTTGATTAATTTTGACCACATTAAAAAAGACAAAATTGTAAGTTTACATATTATCACTAAAATAAGTTAAAAATTAAATTAGAAAATAAAAACCCTCACCTTCCACACTCCAACCCAAACTAGAGAAAACATCGGTCACCGTTGCCACCCAATCTGAAACTAGAAAAAAAACCAGCCACCATCGACCACCCAATCCGTTAGAAATTTTATCCCATAGTTGGAGGCCTTATTCCACAAACATCTCACAGAATTAATTAGACAAACAACATCATATGGAGATAAAAATAGCCTTTAAAACCATGGGAGTCTCATGGTCAACAACAACAAAATATAACAACTTTGGTAATACCCATGGTCATGCACCACTACCAACCGGTTCACCTCACCTAGGTGCTCCAATTCATGGTGAGACATCATCCAAAACATTTTCGATTGATGCAGGTCTGCCTCGGGAGCGAAACGGGACGGTTCTGTCTCTTTAGAATATCGAATCTAGAGCTCTTTTTCCACCAAATTGGCAACCTACAACCCCTCAGCAACATCGAACGATAATGGGTATATCATTGATTGATCCATTTGTGTCACAAAATGCTCCAATTTTGGTTTCAAATTTTACCCAATTCCACACTCAAATGAGGTTCCAAATTCTTCAATTTCTGTTAGGTTTGATTTGATTTTTGGTTTTGATATTTAGGTGGTGACGACTGCATTTGGGAGATATTGCCGACTTAGTCAAAATTGTGGTCAAAATCAATTTTTGGTCAATTAACGGACAAGTGGATGGTTTCCATCCATTTGGACATCTACTGCATATTTGTGAAAGAATATGGACTTTCGTTGGCACAAATTGAAGATTAGGGTAAAGTTTGTAAAAATTAAAAAGGTTAGGAACCGCTGCAATTTTTCCTAAATTTTAATCTTTCTTTTCCACTTAATTTTTTAACTAAAAGTAAGAACATTTTAGTCTTATGACATCTATTGCATATTTGTGAAAGAATATGGACCTTCATTGGCACAAATTAAATATTAGGGTAAAGTTTGCAAAAATTAAAAAGTTTAGGAACCACTGCTGCAATTTTTCCTAAATTTTAATCTTTCTTTTCCGCTTAATTTTTTAACTAAAAATAAGAACATTTTCGTCTTATCAAAAGTTTGATATTTTTAATGATTAATTGAATGAAAACCATTCAAAAAGACCAATTTCGCTCATAAACGGAAAGTTAAAGATGTTTGCACCAAGATTTAAAGATTAGGGATCATTTGCACAGAAACCCCATAGGTAAAGAATCATTAGCGCCAATTCTTCATAAATATAATTTTCAATTTGTGCTTGGTGAAATTGATATTGGACAGGTCAATAGTATTCACTTATACTGAATCCAATGATCTTGTGCTATATTCCAAATTGCCACAGCTTAATTTTCATCTTACACTATTACATCACTTGGCTAATTCTAAAATCAATCGTACAGACAAATTTCACAGACAACACTTGACAAGCATTCATTAGAAAATGGAAAAAATAAAAACAAAACAAGCGAATCACATTTTGCCACATTACCGTCAATAAAAAATCTATCAAAAATTTTCTGTACTTGAGGCTTCCTTCTAAAATATATAAAACTTTCTTACACACTATCATCGTCGTGGTTATTAACTAAAGTAGATTGAAAAAATTGTTTTCCATCTTTTCTACAAAATTAAGGATAGGAGAAAAAAAGTAAATTAATCTATTTATCATTGTGAATTAGTTGTCGAAAGAGTTATATAAGATATTTTCTATCTTCCTTTGACTCTTTTCACAAACATCGTCACGTCAATAAATAAACCTAATACCGGCCTCAGACCTAAAAAGAATGGGCTAAAAAAAAGACCGATCAAAAAAAGAATGGGCTCAAAATGACCAATTTTTAGGGTTCAAGTAAAGAAGCACGCATGCTTTTGCACAATATTTTTTTTTTTTTTTTTCAATTCGTTTTGATTCAAAAAAGTAACTTACATTAAAATTGGACAAGACTTTCGAGTATGCTTTTGTATACGATGGGTAACGTGATCAAAATAATATTAGATAAATTTCAAAAAAAAAAAAAATCGACCTTATACAAATTTTTCAACTTCACAATACTACCCTTCAGTTCATATTTTATTTTCAAACCCCAACGTTTTCCCTTGTAGTTTGTACGTCACACATGAAGTTAAAACTCCACACACCCCCGAATCAAATCCACGATGTCAAAGTGGGCATGTGAATTTGAATGAACCCGCTCAAACAGGGGCTAAGTTAGGGGAAGAGTTCACAAATCAGGCATTAAGTTTCACAATTGCAAAAATCATATATTAAATTTAAAAAATGCAAAACTCGGGTATTTAGTTAATTAATTAAAAATAATTATTATTTAAATATAATAAATTCACAATTATACAATTAATGGTCACATGTACATAATTATAGGTCATAACTTATTTATTGGTCACAAATTATTTCGAGACCACAAATCAAAAATCTTATACATCACAATTTATTTTATTGGTCACAAATCAAAAAATTATAGGTCACAATTTATCTATCGGTCACATATTTTCAAATTTATTGGTTACAAATTATTTTTTAGTAACAAATTATCGAATTTTAAAGTCACAATTTAATTATTAGTCACAATAAACCAAATAGTTGATCACATACACCAAACACCCCACTCCTATTCCGATCCACTACCAATACTTGGTCACAAATTAACCAGATAATTGGTCACAAACGTTATCCCACCACAGTCCCCACCAACAACACAACACCACCACCACTGCTACCACTAACACACCACAATCACAACCACCACCGTCAGCACCAACACACCACCACCACAGAAACGCATCATCGTTGCCAACAAACAGAAATGCACCACCACCAACGACACCATGACTATCACACACATCGCCGCCGCCCCCACAAACGCTTGCTCCAACACCACACACCAACTCCACATCCACCTCCACCTGTAACTTCAATCAACCACCAACAAACAACACTCTACAAACCGCCATCACCTCCGTCACCACCTCCACCATTTTTGGCCACCATCACAATTACCATTTCCAACAACAAATAAGATCCAAACCAGATCTCGCCACCACCACTGCGACCACCAGATCCGCCGTGACCACCATCACCGTGACCACACCTTACTGCAACCACCAGACCCGCCACCCAACACACCACACCACAACCACTGTAACCTCACATCCAACACTCCACAACCACCACCATTTTCAGCGACCACGACAACTACCATTTCTAACAACAAATCGGTTCTGCCACCATCACCGCTACCACGATCACCGCCACCACGATCACCGCCACAACGTGACAACTAGATCTGCCAATATTGCGACCACCATTATTGCGGGTTGCTGCATCGACAACTGTAGTAAAGAGACGACGGGTTGCTGCAGTAGCAACGACGACGGGTTGATAGTGGAGAGACTGTGGTGAAGGTAGAGAGAATAGAGAGGCAGTTTGGAAATTAGTTTTAGGGTTTGGATGGATGGATAGATAGGGTGTGGGGTGTATATATAAATTAATTTGTAATATAAAATTATTACCTAATTTTTGAATAATTAAGGGCTGTTCTCTTTGTTTCAGTTTTGAGTTTTGTATTTTGAGTGGTAATAGTCTTGAAAACATTAGAGGTTGTTATTTTTGTGTTTTGAGTTTTGAATTCATTTTGAATTTTGTGTTTCGAGTGTCCATATTGAGATTATTGAAAATGTGTTCTTTTTGGTATTTTGAAAATACCCAAAACGCATTTTGAAAATTTTACCTTGATTATAACTGAAAACACTCGACAAATTTGTCGTTTTGGGTTTTCTTTATAAATTTTTAACTTATTTTCAAAAACGCGTTTTCGAAAATAGGAAAGAGAACACGTTTTCACCGTTTTGAAAAATTGAAAACAAAAAATTGCTTGCAAATGGTAAAGAGAACGTGCCCTTAAATTTTATACCTTTAAAGGGCGACTATGTGATATTGCTTTCTACATTTCTTTAAATGAATTGTAATGTCTGTAAACACGTTTTCTTTACTTGTACGACTTTAGAATCAATTTAGTTAGAGGAGGGGTATATCAGTTTAAGAGATGATGAAAAAGTGTGTGATCTGAAATTCTATTTTCCATTCGTTCTCTCTTTCTCAACTCTTCTCTTAGTTTATCCTTCTTCTCTTTATCTTTAAATTTCCGGTGTCCTTGTTCAATTAATGAAAACTTCAGTTTGATTATCTTTAATTTCGTTAAATTTTCGTCTGAAGTGTTGATTTAGGTGAATTTGCTATAAATCGGCTCAACTATAACAAATTAGTATCATAACAGTACAATCTGTGAGCATGGTTGAAACAAGGAGCAAGTCTAATAAGAAGCACCTTAAGAGGATAGATAAGGAGATGGAAGATTTGGGAGCAACATATAAAGTTGTATTCACTAAGGTAGATTCATCTGATTAAACAATGAAAATGTTTTGTAATAAATAATAAAAGATTGTGATGATGATAAAGGACATGAATGACTAGTATGATTCCTCAGTCTCAATGATGGCTCAACTAAGTGTGGCTAGACTGGAGCAAAAAGAGAAGCGGGTAGCGAAATATGCAACCCATTCAAATTCCAACAGTGGTATGACTACTCGTGCAAGGAACTTCCAAGTATAAAGGAGATACCCGAGTGAATACGAAACCTCCTAAGATTGATTTTCCATATTTCAGTGGAGAAGGACCTAGAGAATTGATGAGAAAGGCTAGGGAATATTTCCAAATTCATCAAGTACCTAATGAGATGAAGGTGGGGATTGCAGAAATGTATTTACAGGGCAAGGTAGATATATGGTTCCATGGGTTTATTACCAGTAATCCAACAAACTTACCGAATATGTAAGAGGATTGCAGAGACAATAGGTGAAGAGGTGATAGCAGTTTTTCAGTAAGGTAAGGCAAAGAGGGATTGTCGTTGAATATTTGGGAGAAATTTGAAGATCTTAAATCATAAGTAATGTTATCCTTACACACACCTTGAATCTTTACAGTATTTCTTTATTTACCAGTGGTTGAAGGAGGAGATTAAA
Organism: Fraxinus quadrangulata; assembly: GCA_903798255.1. Classification (NCBI taxonomy): domain Eukaryota; kingdom Viridiplantae; phylum Streptophyta; class Magnoliopsida; order Lamiales; family Oleaceae; genus Fraxinus; species Fraxinus quadrangulata. Next base: position 22,834 of record CAIGRB010030351.1, on the reverse strand, counting down.
TTCATGGTCAAAACATTTACACCCATTGCTATATCCTAAGCATTTGAAGTAGGCTTGT
>CAIGRB010030351.1:6586-18007 GCA_903798255.1 Fraxinus quadrangulata | reverse complement strand
GGGGTGGAGGTTTGTTCTTCTAATTCATTTTTTGATATATCATTTATGAGTTATGATTTCACAATAAAGGCTATGCTTTATGGTGGATTCCAATTTCCTGATGCATGATTTTTTGATGTTAATTTTTTATAAAAAAATAGAAATTCCTCCTATCGGACAATTTGGAATTTTGGACCCAAGTTTTATCTAGCTTTTGAACATAAATGAAATACATTACTAATGGTTAGAATTTAGAATTTTCAAAGGGAATCTGGCCTTCATTTTTCTTTGTTTCGAATTGGATCCAAAGCTTATTCTTAAGATTCTAGCATCTTGGAATTTTCTGTCCAAACTCTCCCCTATCTGTATTTTCTGTTTATTAAGAATGAATGAAGGTTGAAATCTTGTCCATTTATACTTGGATTTGGTTATTGGCTAATTGGAAATATATTCCATTTTTTAACAAGTAACTATTGCAATTCTTTTTAAAAAGAACTGCAAAAATTCCAAAAGTAGAAATATATTCCATTTTTTAACAAAATGTTGCAATGGGTTTAGGATGAATTGCACCAAAAATTTGATAAAATTTGGTGCAAAGGGATTGGATTGGAGATGCCCTAAGCCTTGACTCATCATGTTGATGAACCCTTAAGTTTATGGAAACTAATATTCGCTTTACTCAAATTGACATTCTGGCTTCTACTTCATTCTTCAAGACAATTTCATAAGTAAAAAATCGTGGTTCACAACTTGTAACTATGTTTTGTAAGCTTCCAAACCTGAATCAATAATTAATTTTAATCAAATATTTTATAGGATCGATAACTTTTTCATCACACATCTGATAGTACCGTAAACTATTTACGGGTTTGCTTATGAAGATTAATGTAAGTAATGTTGTATTCCGTTTCATGGACTACTGTAATAAATAATTACAATAAATTACTGAATATTTTCAAAATTAGGACCTTTTTAATATGCTAAATTTTTATATGCTATATCTAAATGTTCTACGTTCTTGTAATCATGCAGTTCAAAACTCGAGATAAAATTGAAAATACACAAGAACACTAACATAAACCTGTTTTCTGTATACTGTATTCGTTCTATATTATACATGAGAACTATGCAGTTCTTTTTATTTCTACTTTGGAATTTATCTTATTTTTACAACTAAAAATGGGAGATTTATTCTTATTTTATTAAACTTTCTAAATTATATTTATATTTAATGTTTTAGAATCGTTACGACTTAGTCTCTGTTTGTCTTCCATTAAATCAAAATTCTTTTTTTCTCAAACTCATTTTTAATCATATATTTACACAATAAAATATTTTTTATGAAAATTCAAAAAAAATTCTATTTTTTAGTCACAAATTCTCCAAAAAATTATTATTCTAAAACTTAATTTTTTTTCAAGAAAAGATAATTTTAATGGAAGACGAACGGAGGTTTAATAACTAATATTAGTATATTGATTATTTGAGTATAAAAAATTACCTAGAGTTAATTCGTTGTTAGTCAATTGGTTAACACTTAAAAAGGGAGATGTACTTCTATTTAAAAAAAAAAAAAAAATTTAATGCAATTTTTTTTGTAAAATTAGTGGAATAAATCAATTGATGCGAAATTGATTGGTGGAGTCAAATAAAACCTCTCATTGTCGAGTGGGCAACATTGCCTTAGTCAACAAAGAGAAGCTCGAACAGTTAAGGATAACAATAGGACAGGACAGGATCGAAACAATCATTCATGTTTCCCATCCCGTCAAAAAATATTTTTGCCTTTTGTATCCCGCACCCAAGGGGTCCAAGGTGGGACAAATCCTTGTCCCCATTGTATTTTTTTATTTTTTTACATTTTTATTGTCTGAAAATTATTACTTTTTTTCTTTCCAATTCGTAGAACCACTCAAATTTTCTTTAGAATTGATAATAATTCTTTTCTTTCTGTGTGATATAAGACTTATATTTTGAAATGACTTTTAAACAAGATGGACCCTTACCCAATGAGACAATGATTCCTGGCCCCACGCCCCAAGTAGGCAGAGAATTTCCACCCTATTCGGGATGAAGCTTTGCAGATATCGAAATTAACAAAAAAAATAATTTTACCATCACAATAGAATACATTTAGCCCATTTAATTCAAGCATCTTGCCTTGGACAAGTTTACTTCGTTTCCTACAATGAATAGAAAAATGTGGTTCAAATTACATGTGAGCTCTATCAACTAGAAGAACGCCTTTAAGTATCCCTTCAAGTACCATAGAAATGAGTAAATTCGTCTCAAGGCATGTCGTGAAGTTGGTAGACTTGAATTACATTATGTTTGTGGTTTGTTCCGATTTTGATCATGTTGATCATTTTGTTCTAATTTCATCATGTTACTCTGTTCAAATACAGTCCCTATAATTTGCAAGAGTAAGTTATCTTCAGATTGTTTGTAGATGAAAATTATACTCCAGTAAAACAATTCCCTACCTAAGACATTGGGTACTATAATCATTTGACCAAGAAGTTGTTCATTATGCCAACAATTGGATCAAAGAGTGCACATTCATCTTGCCTGGGAGTGAGATCACACATTTTTTGGATAATTTTTATTAAAACGTTTATTGATTCACAACAACATGAGACTTAAGGGATTGACTACAAAACTACAACTTAACAAAACACTATTTATACATTACCAAATGAAAAGCATTGTGAAGATTGATGGGACAAAATCAAGGCATGTCAAAAAAAGGCTAAGTACAAAAGGTTAAATCTAACTGCTTGTATACAAAATTTGCTCGCTTTTTGTGCGTTATGTTTGTCCACTGTCATTTCACCACCACCAAACTTACACGGAGTCTTATTTCAGAAGGTAATTATTGGCACTTGGCAGCATACCGTAGTTTTATGGTGTCGGGATTGTCTTGGCAGTTGCTCCGGGAACCGTATGTACCAACTCTGTCATTCTGTGAATAATATCTTCAAAGGATGGCCGGTGTTGTTGATTACTGCTGGCGAGTTTGTATTCAGTCAAAATAAAAATAAAAAAAAATAAAAAGAAATTGTTGGGTTTGAGATAGATTGCAAGATAAAAAGAATAATAAGTAGAACAGTAGAAGACGGCTTGTTCTAGGCGCGCTAAAAAGTTACTTTGCTATAAAGTAACTGAAGACTTACTTTATAGAAAAGTAGGTTTGGTTAGTAAAGTAGCTTTAAACATAATTTTAACCCCAAGCAAACAAGTCCGTATGTCCTTACCTTTGCCAACAATCACAGATGATAGAGGAAACTCGGGGATCAAGTTTTTCAGGAAGGTCCAGTCTGCGATCCATAAAGCCAACGACTCCAACAACCTTAAAACAAAATGGTTTAAAATACAAATCTTTAGCTGGGAGATGTCAGACATGTTTCAGTCACTAGTCAACAGAGTACAATTGAATCCTCTACACCATGGTCTGCAGACGTGCATGGTAGTGGAGAGGGAGGTACCTGCAATGAGTTGAGGTTGCTCCATGGAATGGATTCAGTCATTAGTTCCCATAGAACGACACCAAAACTGAAGACGTCTGACCTGCTCTACAACAGAAGATGAATTAAGATTGGGATACAGTTTCCCTCATAATAATGTGACGCCTCATCAATAGCTTCAGAAATAAGCAGATTTGAAAAGTACAAAACTCCAATAGGCAAACTTAAAATAACACTGGAAGGGCTTGCAATCCACATTGGAGTCTAAACCCCCACCACCCCCCGGCCCCAAAAAAAATCTGAACATGTGTTCCCAATGCAAAGTCGTCTAGGTTCAGTTTCCGAAATTACTTCTCTGTTAAAGGTTCATTTCGAAGAACTTCTGGTGCCATCCATTGAGGCTGCAGTGGAAATCAGACCAGCACAAGAATTAATAATAATTTTATAAAATATAATGATCAATATCACATATACTATAAGTTTAAAAAAAAAATTAAGAGAAATTAAAGATCTTAACTGTTCCTCTTCCAGATTTTGTTGTTAAGAACGTTGCATTCTTCAACTTTGATAAGCCAAAGTCTCCAACCTGGAAAGAATGCAAATAGACATTTTCACTTTCTTGACTGAATGTATATACTAATTTCTGCGAACGATACCTTGACCGTCCAGCTTTTGTCGACAAGAAGATTAGAAGATTTCAAGTCTCTGTGCACTATAGGTGGATTCCTGTGATGCAAATAATTCATGCCTCTTGCCTGCTTGAAAGATGAAAGAGCACGGATGTTTTGCTGATAGTTAAAAGCTACAAAACACACGGAAGAATAAGTAAACCAATGAGTTTGAGCAAAAAAACCTACCACATCAAGAGCCATCCTCAGACGGCGTCTCATGTCCAGTGACTGATTGTTCTTGTGAAGTGTTTTAAAGAGACTTCCCCTGATTATACACAAAAAAATCCACACACTTTATATATGTTATCCCGCACAATTGGACAACTATTTGAAAATCTAGCATCTTTTGTAAGAAAGAAATTCTTCTCACACTCGCAGCTTTTTTATTACTTTCTTCCCAGTGGGTTCCGTTTGGTGGGTTAGGGAGGTCCAATTTTTCTTAGTTTATGTTTGGTACGTCATACTAGACTAGACTAGACACTATAATAAACAAGACTTTAGCTTCTTTTTCATTTTTCTTCCTTAATATCCAATACTCCACCAAACACAAAGCATCATCAAAGAATATCCACGAGAAAAGACTTGATCTATACCTGGGTAAAAACTCTGTAACCATAGCAAGTTTTTCTTCTGAACAAACTGCCCCCATAAACAGCACAACATTTGGATGTCTCAGTTTTCTCATTATATGAATCTGAATTACATATTGAGCCCAGGGTTAGGACCAATTTATTTTTTTTCATAGGAAGTACTTCAAATTATCACCATATTGCTGAGAGCATCGCACACCTCTTTTTTGCTGTCTGATAAAGTCTCCTCACCATATTGATACCCACTATATAACTTAACAGCAACATCCTGAAAATTATTAAAGGTAAAAATTCGTACATCCTAGACAAGATTCGCCTTACATGTAGTGGATTACAAAAGAACTCATAATTTGACAACATACACATCCATTCCAGATTCCCCGATACACAACAGCAAATGAACCTGAAAAATGGAAAAATACTACTAAGGTCAAGCAAGAGCTCAGGAACCCAAAATCTGCTAAATATGAGTTAAAACAAAAAAAATTCTTAATCTTTATCATCATGTCTACTTCTCCCTGAGCAAAATTTGACCTACATCACACATGGATATGTTGTGAAGGCATGCATCTATGCTTCAAGATATGAGTCAATTCAAATTTACCTTGCCCAATCTCCTCTCGCAAATACAGATCTTCCCAGCGAATTTCACAATCTGGCATTGCGTACAACTCATTATTGCCTTTGCTTGATAAACTTCCATGGCTGCTGCCCACACTCCCATCTGAACTTGAAAACTTTTGGGGATCTGATTGTCTTGGTGATGCATTTTCTACTTCCAAATTTGGCTCACACTCTTTCCTATCCAATTGGAAACTTGATCTTGGCAACTGATCTGCATATCCAGGAACTTCTGAACCCCCAACCTGATCTCTTGGAAAGGTTCTGACAGAGGAACCCTCAGAAGCACCTAAGGGATTCATAGGCAAGTTTGTTCTTATAGGATATAGAGTTCCTTTCTGGGCATTCTCCCTATAATCATTGGCATCAAGATTATAGTTGGATGATGTAGTTGCCTCTGAAGCTCTCGGTGAATATGGCTCGCTTGCTACCTCCTTGCTTGTGGAAGAAACATCATGATCACTTATTTGTTGGAAGCTTCCATCCTTGTCTTTCTCCAGGTTCCCAGTTTTCCCCATGTGCAGTTTTGTTAAGAATTTAGCCGCCTACATGCATACAATATATCAGAAACTTGCTTTTTCTGAAAGAGACACCAAATAATTTTTCAATATTTCTAGTTTAACAAAAAAAAAAAAAATACACAGAATATATCTTCCATAGAAGCAAAATGAAGGAAACAGATCATTTAGTCAACCCCAAATAGTTAGACTAGGCTTAATGATCTGAACCATGGACTACTTGTATATATTCACAACAAACATTTTATTCTCTGCAGTAGCCATTTATACAACATGATTCCATCTATTTCAACAAAAATTTGCATGCTGAAGTCTTTCTGCCTGTATCCCCAAAAGGAGGAAATCTCAGACAAACTATAATGTTCAGAGGATTGTGTCACCCACTCAGTGTCACAAGTTCCTCCCTAAATTGATTATATTCTACAATGCACCAAATGGACACGTTTGTCCAACAAGACACGACACGCCACGCAACACGCAATTTTTCAAAAAAACACTAACACGACACGTTGATTAACAAAAAAAAAATTGATTAAATTCTTTAAAATTCTTCATTTATATAGGTGTTATTAATTTTTGTTGTTAGAATCTTTTAAATATGAGTATGTGATCCTTATTTAAAAATAATTTCGAGTTAAAAATACATAATATTTCTAATAAAGAAAAAAATGATCATGGTAAAGTATTCAAGGAGTGCCGGACACGGACATGTCATTCTAGTTGAAGTGTCTATGCAACACATTTATACTTTTACATGCACGAATTTTAAAAAATTACTAATCTGAAGAATTTCAATCCCTGATGTCCAATTTTGTCAAGAATAAAAAAAGGGATAGGGGAAGAGAAAATACGAGTTTAGTAGGCTGAATGAATTCAGATATATTTCCTTCCTTCTCAGAGCTAACTGCATCAGTACTGCTTTTCCCCGTGGACAAACTGAAAGTAGGCCTTCCTCCCTGTAGCAACAAATTTTCTTATATATCTTCCTTTCCACTAAAGCAAGTTCAATAAATATTAAGGCTTACTGGTGCTCTTGGAGGCTTCACAAATTTTTCATCTTGATTGTCCACTTTGGCTTCCTCCCTAAACCTGATATCGGTATCGCTATCTGCATTGCAGGTGACATCTCCTCGTTTCCGTATTAGAACTTTTGCAGCCTAATAAATACAGAAAAAAGTGTAATAGGTAGGAGAAATAAAATAAACACAAGGCTAAACCAGACACTAAAACACAATAATAAGCACCAGATTGGAAACAGAAGATGCAATATGTGGCACTGATGCAATTTGTGGCTGTCGAGGCCACTGAATCCTTTTCAAGTTCATTCCACGCACTTTAGTTTGGTCAGTATCACCATCCTGATTTGTTCTCAGGTTTTCTAAATTTGTATTATTAAATACAGCTGCATCACTTGATACAGTGATGATACCAACAACCTCACCCTCCTCATATAATGGGCTTTTAGTCACCATTGCCATGAATCTCTGACCTGACCTCTTCTTAAAAGGGAACTGACCTGACCAACATTGTCCATTCCGCAATCTTTCCAAGATTTTATAGGCAGATGAAAGGTATTCTTCGTCAATAAGTATTTCAGTAACTCTTTGTCCAATTACTTCATAGTCTTTATATTCATAAAGTTTTTCAGCAGCACGATTCCTGCAACACGAAACAGTTTCTTCACAAGATGCAATGTTATGGAAGAAAAATGCATAAACAGCCTCTTTCAAGTTCTAAGGAAAAGCATAAATGTTCCTCAACAACCAGGCAATTTCTGTCCCCTTTTCTTCAGTATCAGCACATTTTAAACACTAGTTCAACACGTATGAGAACATTGGACAAGCCAAAAAAATGACTGATGGTTTTCAGAGCTCATCTACCAAACTTTATTTTTCTTTCAACTCCTTGGGATTGTTATGAACTAAAATGCTCTGATACCAGTTTGTTGTGAAAAACACAGATAATACCGGATTAATCCAATATCACTTTGTTGGAGAAAAGAAGAGATTAAACCACAATATAAAGTAATTGATCACAAGAACACAAGAATAAAATAATTTGCAGAGAATGAAAATATTATTATAATATGGAGAAAGAATACAAAAATTATGTATTTATAATGTTTCTAACTTCTTAAATCATAATGAAGAGTTAACTATATATATGAAACAAAATGGGGACTTCCAAACCCTTATAGTTGAAGTAGAATACAAGAAACGGAGTCCAAAATGATGTAGAGGAGAAATAATCACGCAAGAGGCGAAACAGACGGGTGGTGCCTTGGTGCCGTGGAACCACAAAGCAAACGAAGCATGCCCAAAAGTAAACTAACCCCTTGGACTCCTACAAAAAACTGTTTTATATCTTCTAAGCGCAAATGTTCAATTTTTATGAGATCTTCATGGCTGTTATTCAAAAGGGGCGAAAATCGCCTTGGCGCCATGGTGCCCACTTTCGAGTCCTTTACTCCAAAATCTTGATATTCTTCATCCCAATATTTCCTTCAAGTCCAACATAAATTCTTATTCTCTGTGGGCTTACAAGTAGAATTTCAATTAAAATTCGCCAGGTTAACTTAAATAGGATTTCACGATAGCATTTCAAATAGAATTCTTCTTAATGTGCACTTTAATTAGAATTTTCAATTATCTTTAACAAAGAATTCTGGTCACACCCAAATTCTAATGGGATTGTGTCTGCGTCTAAAGGTGAGAATATCGTTATTCCAAAGAGCTCGAATATGGAGCTTCAAAATATAGTGATAACATAAATTATGATATGAAAATATACTTTTCCTTGCCTGTCCAAAGAACAGTCAATTAGGGTCAATTTGTGGGATCTGCCTCAAAGAACGTCCTTAATCCAAAATAATAAAAACATTAAAAATAAATAAAGAAAGACTTCAAGGGCAGAAACTTTTGTCAATAATATTAATTCAATTAGACATTTCCTTGCCTAATAAAACAGAGACAAAATTGACCCTACTACAGAATTAGTCAATTCCATATCAGAATAACATTTTTGACCAAAGAGGTTTGTCATAACTTATGGTAAAAAGAGACCTACTGGCTTGTTCTTTTCCAACGATCTAATCCTCGACAAAGAGATATGATTATTTCTGAAGCCCCAAGAATGCATTTAAAGTTCAAGACTATATTTCCCTTTTGCTTCACATGCAATGAGACGTACACATTTATTAGACTAGGAAACTATAAACATCCAAATATTTTAAAATGTTAAATTATGCAATAGACATTTGAGGAAAAATTTTATTTTTTACTTCACATTCACCAGAAGGCAGACAAGGAAAGCAGAATAACATCTATCATGTATCAATTTCATCCATGAGATAGTCACACTTTAGGTGGTAAGTGATGTAACACACCAATGGAATCCCGACTTTGGAATTCAATTGAGAAACCTATAAGTGAGTGCAAAAGGGTTTTAAATTAACTAGGATTAACCAATTCGGCGAAAGAAGAAATATAAACACAAGTAGTTTTTTTAGCAAAGCCTTCATCTCTGGTCATTCTTATGGGACCAACCCCACCAAATGCGTATTAGGGCAATGTTGAATATGTAAGAAGGATGATTCTAGCACCCCAATCGTGTCGGAAGTCAAACTTTTCTACTGATTCCAAGTTAGACAAATTGTACATAATTTCTCAGAAACCACTTCGAAGCTCCTCAGTCAACTACTTATCTCCACTCCGGCATTCTCTATGTCCCCCAATTGGTATTTTGTGTGGTAATACATGAACAAGGGCATCTAAGAACATACAACACACGAATTCAAAGGTCATACGGCCACTTCCATCATTCCCTCAAGATTTTATGCTGGATTCCTAGAAGCTCCATAAATTCAGCTCAAATTCCTCAGTTGAAAACAGAAATAGGCAGACAAAAAAAAACCCTGATATGAACATAGTCCAACTTCTTATTATGATAACTTCGAATCCATTACCCACTTTTCTCAAACCAATCACTCATCTAAAAGTATATATTTGACTTGATAATCTAAAATTCTAAATCGAACTATCTATAACAAGATTCATCAAGTATGGTCAAACAACTGGAAATGAAAGTATTCCAACTTCCAATAATCTAATAAATCCAATAAATTATTACTTATTAATATTAAATAAAAAAGTACCAATAAATGGAAAAATACATGTTTTGACTTGATAATCTATAATCCTAAATCCAACTATATAATGTTAAACAACTTCAAATGCAGCTTCACATAATCAAGAAACATATGAATACTAAACAAATAATTACTCGACAATTGAAAAATTACCAATAAATTATTTCTCCGGTCCCGGCCGTGCTCACTTGAACTGCATGACCCATATACTCCAACACATTCCTGTACGGACTCCCCGAAAAAAAGGCACCCGGAATTCTTCCCCATCCGTGATCCGGCATCCACTGCTCTTCTTGTATTATATCTTCACTATTTTCGTTTCGAGTCTTCTTTTCTTGCGCAAGCAAGTTGAGTTGCTCCTTGAGTTTCTCGTGACTCGCCTCCAGACTCTTGAACCGATCCGCCAAGAGTTGGTACAGACTCAGATTCCGTGATTCGTCGGCGCCGCCGTCCATGGCGGTGGTGCTGATGGGTGTGCATATGGGTGTAGCGTGGAGAGAGGCTTATGTACTTGTATAGTATTGTTTATTTGTTTTTCGTGATTTAAATATTTGGATTTCTATATAAAGAGCGTGCACGCCACGTGTCACTGGCCGGCATAGTGGAGCTATTGCCTTGTGACGCGTGTGTACGTGTAATTGTGAGAGAGTTCTAGCCAATAAGCCCTTGATGACCACATTTTTTTAACTCTTTTTTTTACCCATTCAATTTTAACTACACATTCACACAGTAAAATATTTTATACATAAATTTTTAAAAAAAATCTTACATTTTAAATACATATTTTCCTAAAAAAACACTATTCAAAACTATATTTTCCAAAAAAAAAAAAAATAATTGTTAAACCGAGGCCTAAAGAGCAAATTGGGAGAAAAAGGAAAAAATGATTTTTCTCTGAATTGTTAATTTGAAAAGACTTCGGGTGCATTTGATTTGTTTATTTTAATTTTATAAAATATTAAGAACCCTTTTGATCTAATATTTTTGAAAATGTAATTTCGAAAATTAGGATGAAATTATTAAATCAAAATCAAAACGTATTTTTGATGTTTTGAGTGTTTTCAACGAAATTTTGAAAACACTAAGGGTCATTTTTTCCATGGAAAATTTTCATTTTACACTTTTGCCATATTTGATAGCACTTTTTTTCCTAAGAATTAATTTTTCACATTTGCTACATTTCCTTGGTTTTAGTTGAGCTCAAATTCCCACCTTTTTGGTGGGAATTGAAATTCCATTTTTTTTGTTTGCTCTTTTTTTTTTCTTCAAAAGAAACAAATTTTATTCCCAATTGTAAAATAAAATAAAATAAATTATTCATTTAATTGACAATTTTCATGTAAAACAAAGTCAAACGAACGTCAAAAAATTTTAAATCTTTTTTTTTTTTTTTTTGCAATCCAAACAAATTATATCCCCAATTGTAAGAAA
>CAIGRB010030346.1:690-12386 GCA_903798255.1 Fraxinus quadrangulata | reverse complement strand
AAAAAAAGGTCGTAGTATACTGATTTGTGTGAGAAACAAAAGATTTTTGAGGTTTTTTTTTTTTCTTCTGTAAGATACTTATTTAAAGACCTCTTTCATTTAGAACCCTCTCATGCCAAAAGTGACAATAAAAAAAATGACATTGAAAAAGTGACCAAATGTCACTTTTTAAAGTTGAGTGTCACTTTTTTATTAAAAAATGACATACAATATCACTTTTATTAAAAAATGATGTTTGTCAATAAAGAAAGTGATAGAAATGAAGAAGATGACTGAAAAAGATGATAAACACTAAAAAAAAGTGACAAACAATCAAAAAGTGACAAAATTCAAAACAAAAAAAGTGACAAACTCAAAAAAAGTGACGAAATTTTTTTTTAAAAATGACAAACAATCAAAAAGTGATACATGATTTTCTCACTTTGTCCTTGTGCAATTACCAACAATACATACAAGAAAGCCTCCAGCAGGCAGAATGTCAATGCCATCAGTAGCTTACACAGATTGAAGGATATATAAGAATACTAAGACTTTCAAGGACTAAAGTGGCAACCACCCTCCACTTTGCAACTAGCAAAAACAGGGATTCACCAAGTCTTTTTCTAAAGTTGAGTGGATTGTTCCAAAGCAGATTTAGAATTCCCCAATATCCATTAAACATGTGATAATTACAACAATAAAAAAGTGGCTTATAACACCATCCATTTGTGCAGCACTAATCACGTTCTTAATATAATCAACTACCTACGGCTGTACCAAATTCCAACCCAACCAATCAGCCACCTCAAGTCCCACCACCACAACCTCCGCCAAATCCAGTAGCAAGTCCATCCCATCCACCAGCATTGTCATCTCCACCACCAGTAGTTTTACCACCAACACTTCCATCGGTTGTACCTCCAGCACAATAAATTAAATTAAATTTATTGTGTGTTTTGTTGTAAAATTCAAATTTTAATTTCATTTCTTGTGGATCGACAGTTTAGACTCGTTCCAAATGTATGAATTGGAATGGAAACTAGTTATCAAGTTTTCACCACCACAGTTTTCATTGTTTTCGGGTTAATGCTCTCGACGATGAAATCCATCATTTGGTACCCTTCTTCCTATAATAGGAAGGGTTGGAAAAAAGAAATATCACTTGCAATGGCTACTAAATAGCCTCCTCTCACTTTCTCAGCTACAAAGCCTCTTACATTTGAATTTGTTCTCCAAATCTTGGTTAATTCCATCCACACTTGATTTTTTTGAACCTTTGTTGAAGGAGAAGCGGCCCCTCGATACGGAATCAGTGAGTGGCGGACGATGGTGTTTGTCGTCTCTGTATTCAGTGGGTTGAGAGATTTTGAAGTTTTGGGGATTTGTTTGAGTTTAGGGCATAATTAATACGGGGATTTGTGTGATGTTTAATTAATTTAGGATATTAATATAATTGGGTCAATTTTTAGAGCATTAATTTCCTCTTTTTTATTTTGACAAAGAATTTGGACTAAGTATTCCAATTTTTAAAAATCAAATTGCTTCTGGACTAGGGTAGGGGATCTGCCCATGCTTCTTCGTAAAACATAACTTATAATACCTTTTTATTAAAATCTGATTGAATTAACAGATAGTTTGTTTGTGGGTAGTAATTGTTAGTGCCTTGAAATAAAGTGATTTGAATTTTTATAAATCGTTTGAATGCATATGTATGCTTATATTTGACTCAAGTTTATAAACATTCAAATCGTCTTTTATCGATACATTTCGAATGATCCACAAGTATTATCTACTTCTTTATTTCTTATATAATTCAACCATTTACAAACACTTTGGTTAAATTTATTTTTATCCATATGTTCATAGTAACCACAAATATTATCCACAAATACAGTAGCACTTATATAACTATACACATAAACATTATTAGAAAACTCTTTTTTTTTTTTTTACATATTTAGTTTTAATCACACATTTACATAATAAAATATTTTATACATAAATTCAAATTTTTTCTTTATTTTTTATTCACACATTTTTCTAAAAATTATTATTTAAAATATTTTTTAACCAAATAATAATTATCAAACAAGGACATAATTAGACTTGTAACTTTTGAAGCTTAGCCTTAGGAAAAGATGTATAACAAGAAAAAAGTACTATTGTTTGAAACGAAGCAAAAATAAAATGGCGGGCTAAACAAATTCTCTCTCTCATCATTCAATTCAAACCCTCCCTTCAGAGATCCACAAACTCGCACGCAGAAGATAAACTTATCACATAGATGCAGATGCAGATGCAGATGCAGATGCAGAGCGAAGGAGAGAACAATGTGCGGACTCGATTGGCAGAAACCCGACTAATATGCGAGAGAGAAATCCCCATTCAGCAGCAAAGGATCGTTTCCACCGTTATCTCCGAGCGGAATATTTTCGATTCTGTCAAGTCCAAGGCCCAACAAACCATTCATCTTCAAGGCAAATTTTTATCATACTTTTTGAACTTATAATTTTCTTGCAATTGGGGATTATTTACTTCTTTAGGGTTTATATACTTTTTGCTTAATTGGTAAAGAACCGTGTTTTCATTAGCTAGAAGTTGATGTCAGATCTATATTAGGAATGTTTGGGTTGTGGGATTCTCTTATTTTGTTGATCAAGTAAAAATTTTGATTTTTGTCCTTAATTTTGTTATTGTACTCTTTCAGAAAGATTGGGGAAGCTTAAAACTGAGTTAAGAGAAGCTGAGGATGCTTTGGTAAAAGCTCTTGCCGGTACTCCCCCCCTCTCTCTGTCTCTGTGTGTGTGTTGATGTGCACAAATTCTAATAACCTTCTAGTTGCATATGCATATAATTGTCAAATAGTTGGTTTTTTTGGCAACATAGCTGGAACCTTTCCTTCTAAAAGACCTTTGCGTTTAAATATACTACTAATGTTCTTTTGTCTGTTACACTAGTTTGCTAGCTACCAGTCTTGGTATGGTTAATAAAATATTAATGGCTTTAAAAAACTACTTAGTTGAGGAACTTTAGACGGATTTTCCTCATGGGGGATGAAAGATATATTTCTTGGTTTCTTGAAAACTGGTATGGATATTTCAGGTCGCACTTAGATTTTTTGATGTAGTTATTGTTCCCCATTCCCACATGATTGTTGGATTATTTGACTTGTTGCTTGATAAAGTTTAATTTTTTTTATTATTATTACATGCTGAGTATACCTTCTAAAACTAGAGCACTCAATTCTTAAGAACCATCCACGAGTGAAGAAGAACCAAGCACCTTAATGATTGTATGTCGACTGGATACAATGGTTCTATCTATGAAAAAGGAAGCATTTACGAAATACCCTCGATGTTGATTGTCATTCGCCTCAATGACGTGTTAACTTTATATTTACTTTGAGTTCTGGAGCAGAAACTTGTATTTTAGGACAGTGACTTCAATTTGGAGGGAAACTTAGTGGCTCTGATTTTTGCGTTTGTAAGACAGTTATCTTACCAGGGAATTGGAAAAAAAAAAAAAAAAAAGAAAAAGAAAAAGAATGAACTCCCTATTTTTCTTCTGGGCTGTTTAATACTTCTTGAACGCCAACTGCTGTCTTTTTCATTGTTTTGTCTTCTATTTTAGTTATTTTTCCATTCACAACCCTTTGTACCAATCATTAAACAGGACTCGTTGCTTAAAAGATTAAGGTGCCTCAGACATTATTTCATTGAGTTTCCTAAATTTCTGTGAATGTACTCGTTATTTGCTGAAGATTTGAACTTTATTGAGCATGTTTACTTCTCCTCCCCCACACCCCCTTTTGCAGTGACTACTCGGAAAGAGGCAAAGCAGATGGCCATGAGGGACTTGATATCTGAGACAAAAGCTAGAATTGAAGAACTTAAAGCAATTGTAGAAAATCAAAGGGAAAAGAAAGATGAATATGCCGATATAATATCTCAACAGTCTGAAGGTGAATTCTTTCCTCATATGTTTGCCTCTGAGGCTGTGGCTGTTTATTTCCAATGGTTCATATTGATCCGTACTCAAAATTTGGAACTTTAGCAGATAATTGCAGAAAGAAAGCACAAGGAAAAATGAAAGTACGTGAAGAGTGTAAAGACATTACAGAAAGAACAATTTGAAAGTACTTCAATACATGCCAAAGTTTCTTATATATAAGCACTTACGAGCTAAATATCCAATTGTGAAACTATGTTTGGCTCATTTTTATAAACACTCAAAACGGATTTTTATCCACATATTTCGAGGGACCCTCAAGTAATACATATTTATGCACCACTCATTTCTATCCATTTATAAATAAATTATAAGTACTTCCCAGCATGCTTTTCTTAAATTTGCATTAGGTTCATATTTTAGAGTAGCGTGAAATTGAGATGTTAGCTTGGGTAAAGAGTATTTGGAGGGATGGAATTGACATGGTAGATCAAGTGAATGTGCACTGTGCCTGTTTATTTACATTGGTTGTTAACCTTGAGACGATTGATAGGCTATTGGAGAAATGAGAAAATAGAGGTGACAAGAAAGAAATAAAGGTACTGAGGATTGGAGCATGATGGTTGGGGTGAATATGGTTCAAATGGATTCTATGTCATCTTGTTTAGTAGGTGATGGGAAGTGAGTGATAATGTGAAGGTCGAGGGGTACATAATCATCCAAACTCATTTTTTCATTCCCCAAATTGGGCTGAAAAGAGTATCTAAAGCACTAAAAATACTAAAGCAACCTCAGTTAAAGTTTGTAGATTAAGAAAACAAGGTATAACTGTAAATTGCAGTTAAAATAATTCTCTCTTTCTTTACCTTCCCTTTCTACTCTCTGTTTCCATCCCTTGTTTGGTAGATACCAATGACTGGATAGTGTTTTCATTTATCCAATTTCTTCCTTTCTAGGATTGCCTTTAGATTTATCTAATGATTTGTTTGTTATATGTTAGTATTTCAAATCAATGCTATTGATGAAATATTTATACTTGCATGGCCTCATCATCTAGTGCTGACCTTTAAATTCCTTTTCTGTCTTTGTGAAAAGCTTTGGCAGCATATGAAGAAAAGTGCAACCAGATCAGTGAGCATGAAGAACAAATAGAAGAGGCCATTTCATGGTACAATAGGTTCCTTGGTTTCCGTATCGATTGTTGTCATGGTAAATAATTCAAGGGAATTGTTGAAGACTTGTACATATTACTTTCAACAAAGGGGGGGAAGATAATAACTGTTCCTCATCCTCTCTCTCTCTCTCTCTCTCTCTCTCTCTCTCCCTCTCTCTCTCTCTCCCTTGGTGTGAAATTCATATTTTCAAACATTAATCCGGAGAACCCAAATGATCAGTACTCCTTTGTCATTCATCATGAGAATGATATTTACACATGTAAGGAATGTGAACTTCATTCACTTGCTGATTTCCAACAAACAAAAAACCTTAACATTTTTCTTTCTGTATGACGTCAAGTGCTTGATTGCTTTCGCCCTTTGAATGACACAAGAGAGCTGATCTGTGAGCTGAATAAAAGCAATGGACTGTTCAAATTTGTCAGAACCATGAGAGAGAAATTCCAAGAAGTTGCAGCACATGGTATGTCGTTGTATCTTGCTCTCTCCTTTTTAATATTCTTGGGATTGGTAAAAACTTGTGGAGAGAGAAAAAGGTCCATATTCCTATTGCTTGTTTCTTGCGTTCTGTTGCACAATTATTTAAGAGAAAATGATTTTTGACTTCTTTTTCTTTACGGTGATCATAAGGTTTCTAAGCATAGTTGTAATGAATAAACAGGAACCTCTAATCAAATTACATCTCTTGATCAAGATTCTTCAATGATCTCTCCATCAGCCCCAGTAGCTTCAGTTTCAACTGATCATAGAGGTGAATCTGTGGTCAAGGAAAAGGAGATTCAACCAGGTGAATCTAACCACATCTCCAGAAAGGTTGGCAAAGGACAAGCAATTCTGTCTCCTGGATCTGCTTCTTCTGTTCGTCGCTCCTCACGTTTAAAGGTGAGATCTGGATATACTGAACAATACATTCTTAACAACTAAAATATCTATTTGAGACGTAATTGGTATCTGAAAATTTGGGACATAGTTGCATCCTGCAAGATATACAAATATGATTTATTTTTTTTAAAGCTATTTCTTGTTTTCTTAAAGAAGAGAAAAGAACGCTTCACTTTTCTATCTTTTTCTATTATGAACAAGAATCTCGTTAGGTCTAAATACATCTCATTTCTAAGATGTGATAAAATGTTATGTTGGTTGTTAACCTGCTTCAACCTTGCTCCTTTATCCTACTCAGCTTATGTCTGAAGTAAATCTTTATGAGCCACGCATATTTGAATAGCAAAACAGAGAGGATAAGTTAACCATGCACAAAAGTTGTACAACACAAAGACCTTTACGGATGTAGATTTGTGTGCCTTTTTCCACACTTAATTAGTATATAACTGAAGATTGAAAAATTTGCAGGTTAGAAAATGAGGATAATCTTAAATCTGAAGAACTACTCATCACGTGCCGTGCCTGCTTGCTTCACCATTTAAGCATCAATGGAGTGAAGCAACGATCTTATTTTGCTTATGTAATGTTAACCGTAGTGGTTAAGCAGCACGCTAAACTGAGTGCAGTGGCCTCATTAGTTACTATTGCTGATGTATCACATGTTTTCTTGTGGTAAATGATTGTCCTGTACTATACTGCATTAATTTTATAAAATGGTTTGATTTTATTCTTAGCAAAACACGGTGTTGTTCTCCAGCATGTATAAATGATGCCCAATTCAAGCTTAGCAGTGCATATTCTTTAAATCGAATTGATATAAAGTTGCAATTTATATTTGCATATTTGGTGGTATCACGTGTTTTGATGTTTTACAAAATGGATACCACCTGCCAGTGGACACTGAACAAAAGAGTATGGCTCTAATTCATCAAATTCTTATGGTGCCTTTTAGGTTTCTGCATCTTGAAAGAAGCAGAAATGTCTTCATTAAAATTTGCTATTGCTGGAAAAATATGTGAAATTGGCATTATTCTGTACGGATAGTGTCTTGCTGTCATGAAACTTTGGATCGTCTAAAGCTAATAGTATACTACTTATGTGATTGTCGTCTGCGTTGGATATACATTTATGTGGCTGGTTACATGTTGAAAACTACCGAGTTTTATTTGTGAAGAAGACTAAAATTTTAGCTTGCTGGCTGTAGCAATCGCCTGTGTATTAAAGCTTTTGTCTGCTTCCGTAGCTTGTATGCTTCAATTTCACTGTTTGCTAGTGCTGAGCAGCGACTCTCATTACAGTCTGCAAAGTACTTACCGCTCACCCCGGCCATCTGTGGGCTTAATGCAGTGTAACATGTGGTTGCTGCACCCTGCAAATTGCATGTCAGATATCAGGAAGAATTTAGAAGAGACAAGGTAAATATAATTTTACCCCCTCGTAGTTTCTAGAAGTTGCACATCTTATCCCTATTGTGTCCTAAAGGCTAAGATGCCTGCATTATGAATATTAATAGCAAAAATTCAAAATTCTTAATGCAAGAATAGGGATTGCAGATCTTGATTGTGGAGGGTGATTTGGGAGTCTGCATTATTTATGAAAGATGTCAAGAGGGAAGTTTTATATCCTTTCTACAACAGTGTAACAATACGCTTAATTTTGCCAACATAATTTCACTATGAGAATGTGTACTGTTATCCTTGGTTGGCATAGAATTATATGTTAATTGTACAATTTTGAAGTGAAAGGGACTAAAAGCATCTCTAATGCATTACGTGGATTGTTGTCGAGGTAACATGCAAGTTGAAAGACTAATGAATACACTCAAATCTAAAATTGATCTTCAATGGGTTCTTAAAATAAAAACAAAATCACATCAAAAAGTTTACATAGGAAACATAAATTTGCATGAAAGATATAAGTTTTGCTAAGTCAGCAAGTCCAATAGAGGTTTTGAATCTAGATGAAGGTTTTTTTTGCCACATTATCTTGACAAAGCCCTTGGCAGACGAATTATGCTAAGTGTACATTCCATAGTCTACATCTTGGTGTACATTGTGTGCAAATTCAAAAAATATTGGACAAAAAAGTGTGTTGTTTTTTAAAACTGTCAACAATGTAAAAAATGAAGTAAAACAAGATGTATATGTAGCATGATTGTTGTCATGTTGCATTAGTGGGGAATTTTTTGAAATATTGTCTATTTTGATTTATGTGGCAATTTTTTTTAGTAAATCTATGGAAGCATTGGAGATGCTTTAATAGGTCACTTAAAGAGGTTTTGATCATGTCTGCATGAGCTTAAAACTTATTTTTCTAGTAACAATATAATAATTTTAAACAATCATGTTTGACAAATAAATAATTGATAAGTAAGTTTAACTTACTTTTAAGCACAGCCAAACATATGTTTAATCTGTTAAATGAATCTTTAGCGACATAGATTAAAGACAAGTATGCAGCGACAAACCTGTGATATTGATTTCAGCAATTTGGATGCCATAAAAAACAAAGAATCTGAAAGTTGCAAATAAAGCAGTGGATTTAGTTAAATTTGCCTGCTGGATTGCGAAACATGCTAAAAAGCAAAACAGATGGATCAAAAGTAGCTTCTAAAGGTAATGCATGCCTGTGATAAAACCTTTGTATTCTCTGATAATTCCAGTCTTTACAATTCCTGGGTGCACTGCGTTGATAGTTACATTTGCTTTTCTTCCCTGTTAGATTCCCACGAATATCATGATGAGACACACAAAAAAAAAAAAAAAAGGTTTCTTTTTCTTGTTTTGCTTCATAGATAGATTCAGACAAATTTGTGACTTTGAAAGGGATGTTTCATTAATTCTTTTTGTCTGCTTATATGTAGATAGAATTATTTTAGGATGTAAAAAAAATTAATTTTATGCGTTTTTACCTTGAGCAGTCTTGACAATTCCTTGGCATGCAATATGTTGGCTAGTTTTGATTGGGCATAGGCTCGAGTGCCGTTATAACTGCAAGAATAAGCATGAACTGATAAGAGTAATGCTATTTTAGGACAAGTATTGCTTAACGCCAATCGACGTGGCAGTGTGACTACTGTCACAGTATAATGAAGTTGAGATGTATTTTATTTTCTGGACGATGGGACGATGGCCTCACTGCCATTGATACTAAGCACCGCTTGTGATAGATAGTATTATTCAACCGATAATCAAGGTAGAATCTTAAACTTGTTTACGAAGAATGTCCATTTATTTCTCGTGTTGCTTCTGCTTTCTTGTTCAACAGCATTATTAAGCATAATATTTTGAAATTTATAATTTTAAACCGTATATCCCTTTTTCTACAGCTAGGTTGTTATTTACTTATTTTCTAGATTCTGAAAGTAATATTGAGAGAATTTGAATTTTTTCACCTTTTGGGGCTGAGCATGTTGCAGAAGCAAAAATTGTTTCTTTTCACCCAGCTGTGAATCACTGAAGAAACATTCACTATTCTTCCTTGGATGCCAGTTTCTGCTGCTGTCTCCACCATTTTTTCCAACAACATTTCTGTTAACAGAAAATGTCCTGCCCAAACAAAAACACTACAAATTTATTTTTGAGTTACTTATTTTATCAAACATAATTCTTAATGTTACTTTTTCATTAACAAAACCTACTTTTTTATGGATTAAATCTCAACTTTTTTAGAAAGTAGGTTTTAAGAACTTCTACATGAATGTTTTCTGGGATTAATTTTGTTTACGGTAGTTGTACATTCTATACTTAAATTTGTGTCCATTGAATCATTTATAATTAATTCATTCATTTCCGTCACATTGTCTAATGCTGGACACTGACGTGGGCAATTAAATACAAATAGCCATCCTACATGACCTTCAAAAAATGACCTTGAAAAAGTGATGCAACAAAAGTAATGAGAAGAAGAATACCCAAGTAATTTGTGGCAAAAGTGATCTCAATTTTGTCTTCAGAGAACTCCAATTTTTGTGAATATTTGCCAGCATTGTTTCTGCAAGGTAAAATTTGATAGTTGCCACGAGTTTCTTGTATATACACATGTTTGGTCCAATCGACTAGTTGAACTACATTGGACAGATCCCATCTATTGTAATGTGCAGTGTTGTCCAATAGCGTGTCTGAAAACTCGTGTCCACTTTAATAATATATGACTAGAAAACTTACATGAGAATATGAAGGGGCAATCCTAAGGATAAGAACTCAGAGCAAAATCTCTGAATTGAAGCAAACGAGCTCAAATCTATCTCTAACAAGATTATATCTGCTGCCGGGTTTTCCTTGAGTAAACTTTCTTTCACTCTTGCTGCCTTCCTCAAGTCCCTCGCCGGAATAATTATTCTCACGCCCCTCTTCGCCAGCACTCTTGCGGTTTCGGCTCCAATGCCGGACGTTGCGCCTTAATTATCATACAAAATAATCCAAATCAGAAGCGCTGTACAATCTTTAAATTAGAGAAAAATATAATTAGATTTATATAGCAAGAAATCATTCTGATATTCAAAAAGGTTACAGAAATAATTCCAGGGTTCTTTTATGATCAATCTTAGCCTTCTTTTCTCTTTGCAAAATTACAAAAGTTCAACCAAAATTATGATGAGTGATGACACCCCACTATCAAAACGAATGATACCTCATGAGCACTCTTTTGTAAAATTCGTGGAGTGCTCAAGATTGTGAAAAACAATAACGAATGACGAACTAAGTTTTATTATCGATAAATTTACTCAGCTATAGATGATTCTTTTTTCACTTCACCGAGTTTTCAATATTGCTCGTCTGCTTGAAAGTTATTTTCGCCTAATGGAATGGAAAAGAGACTAACCAGTGACAATTGCAGTGAGATTAGAAGGAATGAAACCCATGCAATCTTGAGTAACTTGCTCAGCTGTTGATTTTGAACCATAGCCACTTGGGCCTGTGATTCCTGCTAAGTACTTCAGTGTTTCCTTCATGAAAGACAAACAATTCAGAACCTTAGACCTCAAGATTTCAAAAATGTTGGGCAACCACTTATATATAAGAGTCATCAACTTAGTATATAAATACCATGCACCAAACGTGGTGCATGTATCTTGGAGACTGTATCTATGTGTATGTGTATGTTTATATGTAAATGTTATCACTCAAGCTAAATGTTTTAAGAGTGGGGGGTGGGGATAAGATGGGTGGTCCCATGGAGCTTTTAAAAAAGGGTAGCCTAGTATGTAAACATTGCAATGAACCATGATGAACCCTAGCTTGGACAACCTATCTAAGATTAGGACTCATACTTGAACCGAATGCTCAGGTGAGAAAGTTGGCTCGTGGGTCTCAATAGGATAAGTTGTCCATGGAGCTTTAGGAAAAAAGGTAGCCTAGCTAGTATGGAAGCACATCAATGAAACACGACGAACTCTCATTTCACTCTTCTACGGACTTGTACATGTACTGAATGCTTAGACACAAAAGTTGACTCGTGAGACTCTTTATAATGAGAACTTCGTTATCCATAACCAAAACCTTTGTAGAGAACGAGAAAGTTTGTGTGGTTAATCGAGTAGCAGATTTTTGGGCGTGTGATTGAGAAAGTTCACTGTTCTAAATGGTCAGTTTTCTACTACTAATAATTAATGTCTCCCCATATTAGGTGCCTTTCTTCTTTTGGTGGGCCGAGGGGATTATTGTTATAGGGCACAAGTTACTGTTTCAAATATTTTTGTTCAACAAGCTT
>CAIGRB010030339.1:65270-87060 GCA_903798255.1 Fraxinus quadrangulata | reverse complement strand
CAAGATACAACGACCACGTCACGCCATAGGAGCACTGCAAATGGCTTCGACTAACGAACTCGAACGGAATTCACTCTCTACCATAACCATGATTTTGATGCAAGTGGTTTATGCAACCTAAATTGTAAACATGGAATGAAATGATAGGGAACTATCAATTGAATTGTTCTAATCCAAACACAAGGGGATCTATATAAATAGTAGTTGTAAATGTTTATCAAAAGACACAACAATACCAAAAGATGCATATCTTAAAATTAAGATACATAATTATTGAAAAGTAATCATAACAAAAGTCATGATCTCCAAAAGTCATGATCCATATGAAAAGACACATATTTCCATTCACATATTTTCTAAAATATTCCACAATATTCTATACGATTTTTCAACAATTTCACATGTTTATTAAGCTTGATTTTTCATTCAACAAAAACGATTTCCACTTAAATAATCACTTAAATTGACCGCAACCAATTTCGAATTTCCAACAAATTCTTGAGCTAAAAAGGATAAGATTTTACTATTTTTCTGTGTATTGGACAAAATGCTGAATTTTGTTTTGCTTTGTTTTTTTCTCATCTGATAAAGATCATGGTTACTGGCAAGTTGGGATGTGAGAATTCATGGAATTCGCCAATAAATAATCAAATTTTCAACCAAAAGATTGCATTTTTACTTTTAGCGAAATGGGTATTGTAGAAATCCTATCGTTTCATTTTTATATAAAGGTTATTTGAGATTTTTATGTACTGGGTCTGTAAGAAATTCTGCTGAACTCAAGTAAAACTGGTTAAAAAATCAAGCCATCGGTTCTAATAGAGACTACAATGCCTGATACGGCACCGTGTTGTGAGGGTTCACGTCGTTTTGGAGATCTGAGAGGGGTCCAATGGCGCATAGATTTGGGAATTTTACCCTCTTCTCCTTCTGCATCGATCGGTGATCTTCGCCGTGTCACTGCCAATTTTCGATGAAGGTAAATATTTTTAACTCTAGTTATTTCAGGCAAATATCTGTATCGTTTTTGTATTTACTTTTGTTGTCAAGATTGGAATTTACCTAAATTGACTTAATTTGATCAGAGTTTTGGTGAAGTTTCTTGTTAATTTTCTGTATATGCTTTCTTTATTTGTTTAAAAGTATCGAACGAGTGGTTAGGGAGGTTTGTTTAGGATTTAGTGTTTGGGTTGTTTTTTTGTCATAAATGATTTTTCTTTTTCGATTATCTGATTACAGCTTTTGTCCTTTTTGATAAGTTTTAAAGATTCCGGGGATTGAATCAACTATATAATTCTTGCAGTCGTTAGCTCATTGTGGTATAATTTAATTTAAGAATAGATGCTAAATTGATTGGAAATGGCTCTCAAATGGGAAGAAGAGCAAATATAAATTTTGATTCCAGTGTAATAGTTATAACACAAATTTGAACTTCTATAATGTTGTAGGAGCACTGTGCAATGTATACTCAATGTTATGGCAGTATCATGTAAATAATATTTTTCGCTGAATTTAAGTTTATGATTTTCTGTAGATATGCTGCTTTGAGGAGGCAGCTTCTAGTTGATCCACAAATTTTGAAGGATGGAAGTAATTCTCCTGATCTAGTCATGGACAACCCGCTGTCACAAAACCCAGGTAATATTTCTGTATTATGTCCGAGATATACATCACTATGTGACTTCCTTTTTACTTTCTAGCATTATAAATTCCCCCATCTTCGGACATTTCTCTGCCTTCTTTTCCGGTTTCTTGGCTAAGATTCTGCACTTATTCTCTCAAACTCAATGCCAGTTGCTTGTATTTGAGTTTCCACAGTCGTCAATAACTTTTAGCGATAACTGATCAACATACTTGCTTCATTTTAAGTTACCCATTCTGCCTTTATTTATCATATAGATAGCATGTGGGGTCGCTTCTTCAGGAATGCCGAACTGGAAAGAATGGTTGACCAAGATTTGACTCGTCTATATCCTGAACGATGTAGCTATTTCCAGACAACTAGATGCCAAGGCATGTTAAGACGAATTTTATTGCTTTGGTGCCTTAGACATCAAGAGTATGGCTACAGACGAGGTAAGGTTAATTTGTATCCTTTTTCTGATGCTTCTTGTTCCGTCAGTTATTTTGCCTAATTATCCTTAAAACATAGGCTCCAAGTTGATGTTTCATTAGAATGAGGGAGAACCTTTTGTCTTTCTAAAACTGAAATTTGAAATTATTTCTGGATACACTGTTGGCATGAATCTATTTGAAATGAGCTTTCGTTCAAAGTATATCTCTGCATCGATCTATTTACACTACATCATGCTATAAACCAGATGTAATATATTCAGAAATCTCAAGTTTTCTCCAGTTATTATCCCCATCAAATCAATTGCTTAAAATCTTCTGTACTCTAATAATCAAAGCACAAGACTAAAGATTCTCTAATACCTTCCCAAAATTTAAAACACGACTAAATTCTCATTCATTGTACTAATAGATTTTTCCGAGATTTCATTCATAGGGATGCATGAACTATTGGCACCGTTGTTGTACGTTTTTAATGTTGCCGTGGAGCGTCTTTCAGAAGTGAGAAAAGTTTATGAAGACCGCTTCACTGAAAATTTTGATGGCTTTTCTTTTCATGAAAATGACTTGACATATAAGTTTGATTTTAAGAAATTCTCAGAATATACAGAAGATGGGACAGGAAAAGATAAAGGTTCTGTGAAGACTGGCAGTCATAGTGAACTTGATTCCATGACACAAGCCATTGTTTTACTAAGTGATGCCTATGGGGCAGAAGGAGAACTTGGCATTGTCGTATCTGATAAGTTTATGGAACACGATGCTTATACTATGTTTGATGCTTTGATGAGTGGGGCAGGTGGGTCTGTTGCCATGGCCGATTTTTTCTCTACTCCTTTCAGGAGTTCCCATACTATGTTCCCCCCTGTAATTGTAGCTTCTTCTGCGCTTTATCATTTGCTTTCCATTGTCGATTTGCCACTTCATAATCATCTTGTTGAATTAGGAGTTGAACCCCAGTATTTTGCACTTCGCTGGCTAAGGGTCCTATTTAGTCGTGAATTTTCACTTGAAAATCTTTTGGTGATCTGGGATGAAATTTTCTCTCGTGAAAATGCCAAGTTTAAGAACCCGGCTGATAATGATGCTGAGTCCAACTTTAGAGTCTTCGATTCACCTAGAGGTGCTTTCATTTCTGCTGTTGCAGTTTCAATGACACTTTATTTGAGGTCTTCTTTGCTTGCATCTGAGAATGCTACCACCTGTCTTCAGAGATTATTGAATTTTCCGGACGATGTAAATCTTGTTAAGCTGATAGAAAAGGCAAAATCTATGCAGATTCTGGCAGTGGATGCCAATAACTCAACCCCCCGCCTTGTCATCATGGATTGCATGACAAAACTAAGTTAGGGATTACTAGGACTCGTAGCCTTTCTTTAGATTCAATTTCTCCTAGAACTGCACGGAATATAGTACCCGAGAGCTACTGGGAAGAGAAGTGGAGAGTTTTTCACAAGGAAGAAATCAAGCAACATGATGTCGGAAAACAAGTTCCAAACTGCAGAAAGGGTTGGCCAGAGAAAGTAAGATTGCGCCTGTCTAGAACTGAATCTGACCCATCCCCATCTAAGGTTAATGAAAGAAAAAAGGCCCCCAAGTCATCTGTTAGGAGAAATTTGTTAGAAGATCTCGTACGGCAGCTTGGATTGGATGAAGATGCAGATATAATGAGGGACGATGAAGATTTAGGCCATGAGGATCCAGTTGAGGTCAATAGACAAGATGATACCCACAAGAGTGAAAGTGCCGAGAGTGAAGAGAGCTCTTTCAATTTCTCAGATTCACCAAGTCCCATTCATGGGGTTAATGATCACGAGAATGAATCAGAAAGAAGCAGCATTGGATCAAACTTATCCATTGATGAAAATGACACCGAGTCTAACAATGCTGAGTCATGTGGGACTAACCCAGAATGCTCATGTCTTCCTGTCTCAAATACACTGGAGGTTATCACTCTAAAATGTGCTCAAGATGATGATTCTGTAAGAAAATTAGCGAATAACATGAAGGAACGAAAACTTCTATCTGGTATACTTCAATGGTTATGGAAGTTTGGGCAGAATAAGAGCGAGGAAACATCTGAGGGAGCAGCTGCTTCTGAAGACGAAAAAGGTTTTAGCAGTCAAAATGGTCAGAATAATGTAGCTGACTCTACAGCTGTTGGGTGTTATAGTTCTTCTGGAACCAGCAGTGGAGAAACAGTAGATCACAATTTCATGGTTAGCTTTAGAAATCTTGGATTAACGATGCTTGAGAATATCCAGGTACTAATCTCACTTAATCTTGTTCCGTTAATGATGAATCAGTCAATAATGACTTTAAATGTCACCAAGACATTCTTTACTAGCCTAACAGCAATCTATATATCTGAAGTATCGGTGCATCAATATAAAATTACAGACTAATCATTCCTTGTTATTCAAAGCTTTTACATCTCTTAAAATACACGATTGACTTTAAAAAATTATGGATGTTCATCTACAAGCTTAAGTATATCAGTCCTTCATCAGGAAATTTGTCCTGAAAAGACGATGAGAAGTGGTGTGAATGTATTGTTGAAGTTGAATAGAAGTGAGAATATAAAATTAAGGTCCATTTGCATGGCTTTTGATTCTTGAAGAAGAGTTTTCTGAGAAAGCTACCTTAATTTTTGCTTGGAAATTAATTTCTAAGAAATTTTCCTATTTTAGAAGTGTTTTTAGAGGAATCTACATTGGACTAGCTTTCTCTAACAATCAATTTAGATGGGCATATCAAAGTTTCTTTTTTACTAATACGATGTTTGTATTCCTTTGTTACTTCAACGTGTTTTTTTGATAAAATGGTCTTTTACTGTTCTTTAATCTCGTATTCTTTGTATTGGATGTTCCTTGACATTGTTGTCCCCTTTCATTTGCCTCACAGGTGATCGAGTCTGTTTTCCAGCAGGATCCTATTCAAGTGGGGCCTTTGGAGAACTTGTCAAAAAATAATTTTATTGGCAAAGGACAAGTTACAGCCATGACAGCTCTCAAAGAGCTTAGAAAAATCAGCAATCTTTTATCCGAGATGTGAAGTATATGATATATACATTTTGTAATTGTTTCTATCTGGAGTGGCAGAATAAACAGTCCTTCGGCTTCATCTTTTTTTTCCTATCAATTCAAATTTTGATATGTATAGTAGACAGAATTGTATAAACAAGTAATGTGATCGTATTCATAATGCATGCTATTGCAGATCATATGGTTTCACTTCTTGGTTTTTCAGTTTCTGAGGGCGAACCTGTCTGATTTCTTGAAATTAGTTTTCATATTGTATAGCATGAACCAAATGTAACAAAAATAGGGGTTGGTATGTGCAAAGGGTGTCAGTATGGCCTGATTTCTTGCAGATTGGCTCGAATGGTCCACTCACGGCCTCAGTTGGTCCCGAAGTTGTGGCTGGCTGGATTCACATTCTGTCCCAATGTGGAGCAACCGGCCGACTTTTTATGTTGATTTCCACACCGTATGTAATACTTAGTTCTTGTGAGTTGGTCTCATTGCATTGACTGCAATCTGATGGTTTTTGATGTTCTTCCGCTTTTTATGGACATGACATGGTAGCTTTCCGATGTGCCAAAAATATTCTACTTCACGTTGGAGTTCTAGTATTATGGACATGACAGGGACACTGCAAAACATTTTTAAACTCGATTTTTGATATTACTCTGCAAAGTTAAGACTGAACTTTTGCTATAACCAGTTTAATCAGTTGATTCTCTTTACTTTCACACAGTATTTTCAGATCAATTACTGGGTAGACTCCATATGGTCATGTTAAATAATATATATTTATTTATTTATTTACATGTGAATTATTGCTTCTTCCCTCTGTGTCACTTGCATATTCTGAGAGCAATTCATTCAGTCTCCAATTCAAGGTGCTGGAGTGCCATTCATGAGGATATTAAAACTGCAAAGCCTTCCCAAGTTACACACAAGAGACATGGAAATACTCGGAGTAGGTTGAGGTAATTAACAGTGTTATACTCTCAAAATTGCCTTTGAATTCCCGGAGTACAGCTAACATCAAAAAGATAAGAAGATCTTTACAATGGTGGAGCCAGTTGGTGTGGGACAATGAAAATGAAGGAATTGAAAGAATTAATTTTTCTATTAAACCTTTTACCAAAACCCTAATCATAAGCATGTAAATCCTTCATATTGAAATCAATGAGAATATTAAAAGCGGAAGCATACCTTGATCCATGTGTTTGATTGCTTGAACGGATTATGATCTTCCAATTGATACGTAGTCTCCTTTATGAATTTTCTCTCTGCTGATAGGGATTCAAAGATATGTAAAATCACTTTCAATTGGGAATCATGACCCATGATATAATAACTGAATATGCAGTTATTATATTTCAGTTCTTATAAATTGGCTCATCATCAATTTAAAATAACAGTTTTGGTCTCTACACTTTAATTCTGTGACAATTAATACCCATTAATCCAAAATCAGCTTTAATATATCACTTTATTGACTAATCTTTAAAAATAGCACCTCACATTTTAATATATATACATGTGTGGCCTTATACGTTGGACTTTTTCAACAATCTCCCACTGGACCATACATGTAATCTTACAAGTGTGCACAATCTTATGATCTTAAAATTTTGCTATCATTATTATAGGTATTTCACTATCTCGTCAATCAGTTATATTGATATAGGATCAAAGCGATTTTTGTTACTAAATCCATGAATGGTCATATACGCCCATACAACCAAATGACATAGATCAATTATGGGAGTGCAGCATGAAAATTACATGTTATGTGATTCAAACATGTCTATTTCCAACTGGTCCAACGTTATTTCTTAAGTGAGATCAATACTGAACATAACAACAGAGTGAAATGAACTGAATACTTTATTTCTGTACAGAAAATATTCAAATACACAAATGTGTCTAAAACATAAAGTAATTAGAATACAAACTCCCACTAAAATATGATATCCTCATGAAATACAACACACATACGAACAATGTGCTCATGAAAGACCATGGGTGGCAATCCCTTAGTAAGCGGATCCACAATCATGGAGTTTGTCCAATGTGCTCTATGAAAATCTGTCCACTATGTACTCTTTCCTTCATGGTCCGGAACTTAATTTCAATGTATTTTGACTTATATAAGCTTATGTTATTATTGAAATATAGAACTGCTGAGTTATTGTCACAATACAACTTTAGCGATCTTTTTACGCCATTTAGAAGCCTAGTGAAAAACTTTCGTAGCCATATTTCATGGTTAGATGTCTCATAGCATACTACAAACTCTGCTACCATGGTAGAAGAAGCTATGAGTGTCTACTTGACACTCTTTTAGGAAATAGCTCCTCCAGCTAGCAGATACATATAGTCTGATGTGGATCTCCTACTATTTTGGCATCCAGCAAAATAAAAATTTGGAGT
Source organism: Fraxinus quadrangulata (assembly GCA_903798255.1). Taxonomy (NCBI): domain Eukaryota; kingdom Viridiplantae; phylum Streptophyta; class Magnoliopsida; order Lamiales; family Oleaceae; genus Fraxinus; species Fraxinus quadrangulata. Next base: position 79,540 of record CAIGRB010030339.1, on the reverse strand, counting down.
ACCATATGATCTGTAACTGATCCGATCTGATATATGTGAGCATGTAATCCTTTGTTCTCTTTAAATACCTTATAACCATTTTGGCAGCTTGCCAATGATCCATCCTAGGGTTACTCAAATATCTACCTAGCATTCCAATAATAAATGTTATGGCTGAACGTGTACAAACTTGATCATACATTAGCCTCCCAACAGTTGATGCATAGGGAATCTTCTGCATTTCCTTAACTTCAAGGTCATTTTGCAGGCATTATTTGAGACTAAATTTGTCTCCCTTAGTGATAGGGGTGTCACCTAATATACAGTCTAGCATGTTAAATCTCTTAAGAACTTTATCGATATAACTCTTTTGTGACAATCCAAGAATACATTGAGAGCGATCTCGGTATATCTAAATCCCTAATACAAAAGAGGCGTCATCAAGATCTTTCATCTCAAAATTCCTTGATAAAAATCTCTCGATTTCGTGCAATATGCCTATATCATTGTGGCAAGCAGTATGTCATCAACATAAAAAAGCAAGAAAATATGTTTAATCCTACTGAACTTGTGATACACACGATTATCAACAGCATTCATCTCAAAACCAAATGAGATAACTAATTGATGAAATTTGTAGTACTATTGACGAGAAGCTTGCTTGAACCCATAGATGTGTTTCTTTAATTTGTAAACCATATTCTTCGGGTCTCCTAACCCAAAGTTTTTAGGTTGCACCATATAGATCACCTCATCAATGTCGCTATTGAGAAACACCGTCTTAACATCCATCTTATGGAGCTCAAGATCAAAGTGCGCAACAAGTTCCATAATTATCTTGAAAGAGTCTTTCGTTGAAATTGGAGAGAAAATCTCTTTGAAGTCGATGCCTTCCTTTTGGGTAAAGCCTTTAGCTACAAGACGAGTCTTATATCTTTCCACATTACCTTTCGAATCCCTCTTGGTTTTAAAAATTCCTTTGCAACCAATGAGTTTCTCACCTTCTGATAATGGGACAAGATCCCAAACTTTATTGTCTTGCATAGACTTATACTCCTCATTCATGGCATCAATCCACTTTTGAGAGTTAGAACTTTGTATGGCCTGATGGAAATTGATTGGATCATCTTCCATCACTCCATTATTTTTTTCACGTTCTTGAAAAAACACTATAAAATTATCCAGAATAGCGTTTTTCATTTCTGTCATGGATCTCCTTAATGGTATTGACTATTGAGGTTGTTGAATTTGTACTTCTGGAATAATTACCTCATTTTGGATGGGAGATTCTTCAACATTGTCTTGTTGAAATTCTGAATATACTTTTTGATCAATGACAGGTATAGGAACATGTACATTATCAAAAGCAATAGTAGGAATCGAAACCGATCATTCATCAACTTCTTCATCAAAAACAATGTCTCTAACCTTATTTCTCCCCCAAACTCAACATCCTCAAAAAATGTTGCAGTTCCCATTTCAAAAATTGACTTAAGTGTGGGATCATAACATTTATAGCCGCTTGATCGCTCAGAATAACCAATAAAGTAGCTGCTCACTGTTTTGGAGTCCAATTTCTTTTCATTTGGCTTATAAAGCCTAGTCTCAGCTGGACATCCCCAAATGTGAAAATGCTTTAGACTAAGCTTATTGCCTGTCCAAAGCTCATAAGGTGTTTTAGTAGTAGCCTTAATTGGTACTCTGTTTAGAATATAAGCTGCAGTCTTTAATGTTTCTCCCCAGAGTGATTTTTGTAGGGTGGAGTGATTAATCATACTCTTTACCATATTCTTAAGAGTCCTGTTTCGTCTTTCAGCTACACCATCCATGCTAGGCTATCCTAGCATGGTGTATTGTGGGATGATTCCACATTCCTTTAGGTATTTAGCAAATGGTTCACTTGAAACGTCATATCTGTCGTAGTACTCACCACTACGGTTAGACCTAACGCTCTTTATTCTTTTGTAGAGTTGATTCTCAACTTCAGTTTTAAAAGTTTTGAACATATCCAGTGACTTAGACTTTTCATGAATAAGATATAGGTACCCATAACGTGAGTAATCGTCTATGAATGATATAAAATATTATTGACCATTCCAAGAAGTCGTAGGGAATGGTCCACAAATATCTGTGTGTATCAATTCTAAGACATTCGAAGTTCTGTTAGCACCTAATCTCTTTGTTTTGGTCCCTTTTCCCTTGATACATTCAATACATACATCAAAATCCGTGAAGTCAAGAGAATTCAAAATATTATTTGACACAAGTCTTTCAACTCTAACTTTTGAGATGTGACCTAAGTGCTTGTGCCATAATTTTGCTGAATTTTCATTATTTAATTTACGTTTAGTGCCACGTGATTCCACATGCAAAGCTTCATTATATTATGCAACAATATCGAACAAATATAGGTTATCATATGATGATAATAAACCAATACCAATAATATTGAAATTAATGAAAGACTAAACTGATTGTTTCCAAATGAACAACAATATCTAGATTTGTTCAACATAAAAACAGAAATTAAATTCCATCTAAAAGACGGTATAACGAATGTGTCTTTCAAATCCAAATAATGACCAGTTCCTGACAATAACTTAAAAGTGCCTATTACATCAACTTTCACCGATTTTCCATCACCCACATAGATGCATCTTTCACCGTCATTTAGCTTTCGGTAGCTCATGCAGCTCTACATAGAAACACTTATATAAGTAGTAGCATCAGAATCTAATCACCAAGTGTTTCTAGGTATTGAAGCTAAATTAATCTCAGAACATATCAAAGTAAGATTTGTACCTTTCTTTGCACGTCAGGCGTGATATTTGGTACATTCCTTCTTTACATATCCAGTCTTGTTGCAAATTTGTGTTGGACCCTTAGAAGCAGCTTTATATTCATTCTTTCTTTTCTTGCTCTTATCCTTAGAAGTGCTTTCCATGTGAGCGCTTTCAGTTCTTTCTTACTTCAACCTTTCTTCATCTTGCACACAATATGAAATGAGCTCATTTAGAGACAATTTTTCTTCTGGCAGTTATAACTGACCTTAAATTGACTTAACTGTACAGGAAGATATTAATACCAAATGTACGAGCAAGTCATCAGACAGCTCGAGCTTTAGTTCCTTAAGTTTAGAAGTAATGTGAGATATCTCCATGATGTATTCCCTTATATTTCTCTTTCCTTTATACTTCATTGAAATCAAGCTTTGCAAAAGCGTGCTTGTTTCAGTCTTATCATTTTTTACAAAACGGTTTCTCGATTTCGACAAGAAAATCCTTGGCATTAGTTACTTCTACAGATACCGTGCCTCTAAAGGCTTCCGGAATGCCGCGCTTAATGATCATTAGACTCATGAGATTTGAGCGATCCACTTTTCAAAGTTCCTCTTTTCATCAGATGAATTTTCTTCCGTAAGAGGAGTGAGTTGCTCAATCTGGGGCTCAAGATCTAGATCCATGCAGCCAAGAACAATCAACACGTTCTATTTCCAATCCTTGAAGTTTATCCCATTGAGCATGTGAATAGAATTAACATTTACAGATATAGTAGTAGCAGATGAACTAGCTGTACGGAGAACAAAATAGAGCTCATATTAATATTTACATATAAAAATCAATAAATTTAAATAATGGTAAGCCCCATCTCAAGATATCCAGCACAACATTAATATCAAGTCTTTGGACAGTAATATTAATTGCAAATGGTACTCTGGTATAGTGATCAAACATTGACAATAACTCATGTCAAATAATAAACCCATTTTTGGATTGATTTATTATTCACATGAAAACCTTATAATTGTTACACGTTTATCACTACAGGTGCATTGTGCAATTCGGCCAAATATTGACCTTCATTTGGGCTGATCAATATTCGCATGAATAACACACACAAATTCCTTCTAATATTTTAAGTTAATTAATTTCCACAATAGTGGTTGCTTTGACAACATCTTACTTCAATTAAGTCACTTTCGAATATTATGTTTTCCAAATGAGTTCTTTGTACCAAAATTTGAAAGGTAAAACACCAAATTTGCTTATTTTATTTATCTTGAAACTTTAATGACCTAAGGGTTAATAACTCAAAATTTTAGGGATCAAAATTAATTAATTCAAAACTTTTAGGGGTAAAATTTAAAAATTTAAAACTTTTGGGGTCAATTAGAACAAAATCAGAAACTTAAAGGGCTTTAATTGTAATATTCAGAACTTAAATGGACAAATTAATTAATTTTAAAGCTCCAGGGGCTGAATTATTAAAATCCATAACTTTAAGGTCCAACTTAAATAAATTTTCAACTTTAGGGGCTGAAATATAAAAACTCAACCCTAATTTGAATTTGCAACATGGGCTTCAAAACTTCAAATTTGCAGCCCAAGCCCCCATCCCCAAAACTTCCAAACTAAAACCCTAATTTCAAAAAATATAGGAAGAGAAGGGGGAAGGAAACCGTGTGGGGGTAAGGAGGGCGCCGACAGTGACGCAACACCACTGTGCAGCAGTTCCATGTAGCGCCGCTGGCATTTATTTTATTTTATTTTTAAAAACTAAAATTTCTTTATGTTTTGGAAGAAAAATAAGAATATAATACTAAATTTCATATAATAATATGATAGAAAATCCAATAACCCAAAATTTAAAATTGTCAAAACCTCAATTTCTCAAATATCAAACAATAGAGTGGCTCTGATAGCATTTGAAGGAATTGAAAGAATTAAGTTTTCTATTAAACCTTTTACCAAAACCCTAATCATAAGCATGTAGATCCTCCATGTTGAATTCAATGAGAATATAAAAAGCGGAATCATACCTTGATCCATGCGTCTGATTGTTTGAACGGGTTATGATCTTCCAATTGATATGTATTTTCCTTTATGAATTTTCTCTCTATTGATGGGGATGTAGAGATATCAAAAATCACATTTAATTGGGAACCATGACCTATGATTTAATAATTGAATATACATTTATTATCTTTCGGTTCTTATAAATTGGGCCCTCATCAATTTAAAATAATTGTTCTGATCTCTACACTTTAATTCAATGACAATTAATATTCATTAGTCCAAAATTAGCTTTAATAGATCACTTTATTGATTAATCTTTAAAAATAGCACTACATAATTTAATATATATGTGTGTGTGTGTGTGTGGCCCCATACGTTGGAATTTTCCAACAGAAAATACAAAGTCGAGTCCTCAACATTACTTCACTCCGATGGACAACTAAGTGCTAAGAGGTAACTTCCCAAACATAGTTCCGTACATACTACTTTTTTGGAACTTCACAATGTGCGCAATCACACATCAAAAAAATTAATGGTTTTTAGTGAAGTTTTTGAGGCAATTTTGAGTAGATCATATGCTTAAGTAAAAGATTTTAGTGAGTTGATATATCATTTATTGTTGTATTTTTTATATCATAAGTGTACGATATCGTAACAAGTAATATAATGAATATTTGAGTCCAATTTATCGTTCCCACGAAATTTTACTTTATTCCTAATTTACTATTTCAACTCCCATTTGATGAATGAAAGCAAGTATGAATTTTGTGATTGATTGATCTAACTATTACTAATAATTAAAATGTAACTAAATGCAACAAAATTTGAATTAGGGTTTCAAATATAGGACGGTATTAGGGCTTACAAATTCATCTATTAATTACCTTTAATTCTTAATTCAAGATTCCTAAATATAATGTAGCACTCAATCGAATTCTCTTATCGTATTCAATTTATCCCTCTCGGGTTCTCATTGAATCTATTTAACTAGATTAATTCCATATCTCTATGTGAATCAATTTTTGTTAAATGCAATTATTGTTCTAAAAATCCATGTAACAATTGCAATAATTATACAAGTATCTTTATGTTTTATACTAAATTATCAGATTTTATTATGTGATCTAAATCTAAAACGCACATTTCTATTCGTAATAGATTCACAAAATATTGAATTATTGGTCAAGCAATTCAAAGTATTAAACTCATTAATAAATTGAACACATGAGATCTCTAAAAACTAGAATCTTGAATAAAAAAAAATAAGGGATCTCAAATGGATTACACTATACGCCCTAATAAAGAATTTAGCTACTTAAAATGTACGAAGAAAAATAATAGATATTTATTGAGTACATTACAGAATTTTGAATAAAGATAAAGATAAGCAGATGAATCTTGCACCAAGATGATCTTCTTATCCCAATCAATCTTGAAAACCTTGATTTCTTGATTTTTTTTCTCCATTGATTTGCTCTCCTAATTTTCAAGTTGTATTACTTGTTTCTCAATGCGCCTCTCATTTTGTATTTTATGCTTCTCCCAATATTTTTCTTGAATTTGGAGTTTTTATGGGCTTTTAAACAAGCCAAAAATCTATGCCCTAGACAATGGCAGGTAGCGCCTAGCAACACGAAGGCATCATGGGCACCACCTTTTGGTTAAAATTTCGGCTGTTGCGGCGCCTACGGTGGGGTAGCGACGCCCCGGAAAAATTCAGCATTGCACATCTTTTAATATTTTTATCATAACTTTTTCTCTCGATATTTAATTGAGGCTATTCAAATTGTATTGTAAAGATAACTCAAAGAGCTACAACTTTACTAGAAATAAAGTTTTCCCAATTTTAACGTTTATCAGGTCAAAAATGGGGCTCAATCTCCGACTAAAAATTTAGAACATACTTGTCCTATTGAAAATTGATTTATTAAAATATTTTGATTACATTTAATTCCTTTTTGACTTCTAGTTGCATCCAATTGATTCCTAGCATTCTCGAATATTCATCGTAAAGTTCGACACAACTTTTAAATATTTACACTTTAGTCCCCAAACTTTGGATCTTGCCTATTTGTTTTTATCAATTTTCATTTCTTTCTTCAATTCTACTTCCATTTATCGAGTTTCACCTAATAACACATTATATAATGAACTAGGTTATAATTTTATTAAAAGAATTACGAAATGTCCATATTTTAGAGTCCAAATAAGTGTATAAAATACACTTATAATTTATGATGTAATACAATTAATGTCGTAGCATTAATTGACTAAAAATATGTTCGAAGCAAATCATATTATCTCCATAAGACGCTTATGACTAGGTTTATTCTGTCTTCCTAAAGGAATTGAATGTATTAGACATCTATATGCCTATCTCAAATTTTCCCGTCATTACAAATAGCATACATATAATACATGTAATGAGAAGAGAAGCTTTACAATCAAATTGCTCTTTGCTAGTCTTCTTGAAAGTGCATGGATACAATAGGCAAAATTAGCTCTCAGACACGTTACAGATGTTGGAAAAAAAAAATCTAAGAGGAAAATTGTGATTAGAATTTCAAGATTCTAAACAAACATGGCCTATTCTACTGTATATGATTATAGACAAATCTCACTAATGCACTCACTTCTAACATGGCGTTCCTTTGGAGGGCATTCAACATGGTTGGTGGCCTTAACAATGGCAATATCCAAATCCTAGAAACAAGACCAAAAACATTTTACCGGTCGAAAGAAATGTATCTATACATATACATACACAGGCATACCTTGAATTTGCTATCGACATTGGCAAGGTCAATATTGGTGGAATCTTTAAGAGTCCCATAGGCTTTTCTAAAGCTTTCTATGTTTTCAAAAATGGCGGCATATGGTTATATAGAGATATAATGATCAAATGAAATCAAACGAAACTGTTGATCACGAAAAATGAGCCAACAGATGACGAGCCCACTCTCGTCAAGTTAAGTACAATTCCGATACGTTCCTACTGGAATAACGACGGTAGATAGGAGGAAATGGACGCGAGAGGCACTTTGCGGCGAGAGACAAAAATGTTCAAGATCCGACGGGTGAAACAAAAACAATTGCACTAACAACGATCGTCGGGCAGAAACCAGACTAATCTATATAATGGCCAAAAAGAATATGTGCAAGGATAGATAAAATATAAGTACAAGTTGCTATGTTGTATGTTGCAATTTGTGTGATAAACATGTAACATTAACAAAAAATTTTCCACCAAGCGCGTGTATAAAATTCTTGAGAGTTCAAGTCTGTATTTTGAATATATGATTGTCCAAGTATCAATCAATTCTCCAACCCATCATTTGTTACAAAGAGAACCCATTTTTACTGTATTGGCCGACGTCGTGATCGTTGGATCAGAACCATGTGACTTCATCTCCCTAATTGAGACTTATTAATACATTGATAAGGGGTCAACCGTTCTATACAATATGCTGACACATTAACAAATTTTATTAAAAATGTTTACATTAATCACTTATAAGGGATCTTCAAATCCATCACAACAAACAGCGTAGACATCATGAGCTTCGGATGAGTTTGAGAGTCTCTGAGGAGTCTTTGAGGTGGTCCTCTAAATGGAGGGTTTCAGCTCATTTCTTTATTTCGTTGGACAGCTCGTCTTTAAGGCAATGTCTCAACTTGGACTTCGTCCTTGCAGTGCAAGGACTTCAGTTTCTGTTTGATTTCTTCATAGTTTGATCTTGTGGGTCTTTGTTTAACTTTTTTTTTGACTTTTTGTTTATGTGGTTTGCTACGTGACGCTTTTACTTTAAGCTTCCAAGGCGATGCCTAACAACCAAACCAAATGAAACCGTAATGAACAAAATAAGGTGAAAAGAGATCCTAGAGATGGAAGAAAGGTTTGACAAGTTCTTCCTCGAGATTCTCACGCACAAGCGCTCTCTCTCTCTCTCTAATTTTCTGTATAACCCCTTTAGAAGACGTGACAAAGATGGAATAAGCCGGTTTGCCAAATGTTTTTGCCCACCTGCTTGAATATGCATGTTAGGGAAGTATCAAAATTATATATTCATAATAAATAACTACCCTAGTTGTCCACAAAATCTACTGAAAATGAGATCGAGGATAAGAAAGACAAAACAAACCCCCTAACATCATTGCACTATGACTTCTAGTGATGATTTGTGTCCAAATACTTTGAAATAAGGGAAATATTAGTCCAAAAATTGAATCCACATTAAAAATTTGAGTGTTAAATTACTAGAGTTTGATGTAATAATGAAGATCTCATATTTGACCTTTTTTATAGCTGGTTAAGCTCGAGCTCGATTCCTTTTACTTCATGAAAGATGGGGTTTACATTGATATTTTACTAATTTCTTCATATAATTTTATCCCGAAAATAATATTTATCCTCTGTTGAGTCTTATTTTTTTCAAAACTTATTTTTCATAAAATAATTTTATACGTAAATCTAAATTTTTTTCATATTAACTACACATTTTTCAAAAAATTACTATTCCAAAATATATTTTACTCAAAAAAACTCGATTAGGGGCTTAGTTAAAGATGACAAATCATCTCACGTCCAGTTCTTTCTCGTCACCTTCTCAAAACATTTTAATTTCCACATAGCCATATTTTAATGAATTATTCTAGTGGGTAATGGACACCCGGATGTAAGTGGTGATGTACCACTAGCACCACCGTATTTTAATTCCCACAACCTATCGAGTCGCTACCATCCTCGCAGCTGTGATGGTAGGAAGGTAAGAAGGGCAATTAAAGTAAAATCCAATTTAGCGCCCGTTTGTCGTCATTATTTCAAATTATAACAAGATGAATAATAATATTTTGAAAAATATGTAGTTAAAAAAGAAAGAAAAGTTTTTGAATTTATGCGTAATATTATTTTATTAAAAAATATGTGATTGATAATTAGAGAAAAAATAAATTATAATTTAATGAAAAATAACGACAAACAGTGGCTTAAGAAAATCTTCACAATTTTAGAAAAGAAAACAGAAAGGAAAATAATAATAATGACTTGACACAATCTTTCGGTAAGGCACTAAGAACACGCACACACGCACAGAGATGCCGTTGGCTGGCCGTGAATGAGAAGCAACAGCACCGGTGACATATTTTTCTACTCACCAGAATCCAAGAAAAAGCAGTAGAATTCAATTTTGAATTCACGACAACTTTCTCAGTTCTTGTTTATCCGTAACTCAATCAGTCAGATTGAAATCATCCTCATCACGTATTCGTATAAAATACACGGCATTGGCTGTTGATGAAGTTCCACAGGGCTCTGCAGATCTTCCATTCTCTTTTTTCCTTTCTCAGGTGACCCATCTTTGTTTTCTTTACAACCTTTTGATATTAAGCGAATTTACTGTCTTTGGCATGTTTCTTGTAAAATCTTGGTAGATTTTCATTTTGGTTTGTCTTGAATTCCCAAACGGGCTACGTATATATTTCAATATTGGTATAAGATCGACGGTTAATTATTTTGTGTGCTGTGTTGAATTTCATGGACTTCTATACGTTTATGAATTTACTGCTTGCTTGTTTAGGTTAGGATTTTGGGTGATCGTGATCCTTGAATTGGGGGTTTTTAGGAAAGTTTCATGAACTAGTGGATCTTTTTGGAATGTTTAGTAATGCTTTTTGTTAGTGAAATTTTGGGATAAATAGAGTAAATTTTGTTCCTTTTTAGCTCTTGATGCTGATGTTTTCCTTTACCTATTGTTACTTTTCAGTTTGATGAATGTTTAATACCATTCATTCAATATGCCTGGAGAAGCCAAGGAACAAACTCCCAAGAAAAAATTGCTTGTGGAAGATGAGGCCAAAAATTTACAAAACAAGAAACCAAAAGTAAAACAAAGAAACAAGAGTCATTCTTCATTATTGAAGAAAAAAGTTACTAATAGGTTAAGTTTAAGTAATGGGAGTTCCGGTTGGAAGAAAAAGGTAGTCAAAAAAGCCGCTGTGCATAAAACAAAAACCTGCAAGAAGCAACCCCTGTTGAGTGGTGTAAATGATGAAGTTCTGGTCATTAGCACAAAGGACAGCAAAAAACAGGATGATGGAGATATAAAGTTGCAAAATTTAAAGAGAAGGAGAAAGAGAAAGAAGAGAAAGGATAATGTAGAGCTGGATGAAGCTTTGCGGTTGCAAAGGAGGACGAGGTACCTGTTGATAAAACTGAAGCTGGAGCAGAATCTTATCGATGCTTATTCTGCAGAAGGTTGGAAGGGTAAGAGGTATAAAATTCTCGATCCTATTATCTTTATTAAAATCCTATTGCAGATTCTAGTGTCCTTTATACGTCATTGTGATTTCCCATGTATATTAATATTAGAAAAAGAAAGAAAACATGTTATATTAAGCAAAGCAAGCTAATTTGTAATGAATATGCATCCAAATTTATAGCATGTGGAAATGAAGTGTTAACTGAAGCGATTCATGTTAGTTCAATTTTAATCGGGGCTGGCCTTGGTTGCAATTTATTTGGTCTCTCCAGAATTATATGTATAATGAAGTCAAATACTTTACATTAGATATGAAACAAAGCCTTTTATCTTAATCAGTGGCGGAGGGAAACTGCTTCCACTCTTGCCCCATTCCCACTTTCCCTGAGTATCATATTATCATTTCCGGCTTGTGCACCCCACCCCACCCCAATGACCAAGGTGTCATCTCAAACTTAAGTCTTTTGGGCATAGTGTAATAGCGTATCACTGTGTAGTGTATATGGTTATGTTTATATTTTAATTTGATGTGTTAATGCCTAATGCTAACTTGTGTAGGTATAATTGTAATCATTGTGTATTAATTTATTGTATAAATTGGAATTTGAATTATTGTGGATATGTTTAATTTGTGCAAGCGTAATAAAAATTAAATAGGGTGGATATTGATATTGCAAAACTTATTGCAGATCTTAGACTAGTACTCTAATTGTAAAAAAAATATAGATTATTAATATTATTATGTTATTTCGTTGTTTGGTGTCATTGTACGACGTTGTGTTTTTAAAAAATGTATTTCATGAATTTGATAATGATGTCATTATATGGTGTTTTTAAAGTAAAACTCGGTTAATAATTTTTAAAAATTATAAGATATTTAATATTATTTTATTTTGTGGTTGAAGATTTTTTCCTTAGTTAAATTCGTCCCCCAAATGGTTTTAAGTCTTGGCTCGCCACTAGATTCAATGACAATTATCATCATATACAAATTAAGATGGTTCTGTAAAAACTTTTACCTCTTTACATAAACATATTTTTCGTTTACTCAGTCGAGAAAAGATTAAACCAGAAAAGGAACTACAAAGAGCCAAGAAGCAAATATTGAAGTGCAAACTTGGAATACGTGAAGCCATTCGCCAATTGGATTTGCTTAGTTCTGTAGGACGCATTGATGACTTGGCAATTGCCCCAGATGGATCTGTTCATCATGAACATGTAAGCTGATGTCAATCCTTTTATCCTAATTCTTTTGGGGGTATTCATCAAGCATCTCTTTAGGAGTTCTAGCCCATTGGAGTTCTCTAAGCATGTTACTGTTAGGTGATGTACTTATCAAATAGAATGTTATTATACATGTTTTTTATACTTACCTTTCACAATAATATCATTTTTTTTTTTAAATAAGCATATTTGCTTTTGTTTTTTCTAAATTAAGAATAATTCCAATACTGCACATTGACAGTATGTCAACTACACTACAGAGTTCATGATATTCCTGTTTTCATTCAGATAATCTGTGCTAAATGTAAGATGCGTGAAGCTCTCCCTGATAACGACATTATACTCTGTGATGGGACATGTAACCGTGCTTTTCACCAAAAATGTCTTGATCCTCCACTCTCAACAGAAAATAGTGAGTTTGCTATAACTTTACTGTTTTCTTTACCTGTTCTAGTGTGGTTGACTTGTTAGTTTTTGAGGTATATAATTTTTATTAAATTATTTTATGTTCTTTAGAACTTCATGTAATGAAGTTAATGATTTCCCAGTTCCTCCAGGAGATGAAGGCTGGTTTTGCAAATTTTGTAAGAGTAAGATGGATATATTAGAAGCTACGAACGCTCACCTTGGGACCCATTTTCCCATGGATAGTAATTGGCAGGTTGATAATTTTGAAACCTGACGTTATTTCTTAATGTGGTTCCCATCCATTAAAGAGGCATATATTGGATCATAACAGGTTGTTTTCAAGGAAGAAGCAATATTACCTGATGGTGGAGATTCCATGTTATGCCCAGAACAAGAATGGCCGTCTGACGACTCCGAAGATGATGATTATGATCCAGAAAGAATTGAACCTAGTTGCAGTGATAGCATGGCTAGCTCTGAATCTGATGGCTCTGAGTACAGTTCCAGCTTTTTAGGATCTCTTGAGGATGAACCACTTTCTTTGTCTGGAAGAAATGAAGAGAGGAGAAAGGAATGTCAGGATATTTATTCGGAGCTAATTGGGGTAGATTCTGATGAGAATAATGATGGTGACGCTGTATGTGGTCGTAGACAGCGATCAACTGTCGACTATTTAAAGTTACATGATGTGAGTGGACTAGATTTATTTACACTCCTCTCTTGTTTCAGTAGCAACAATAGGAGCCAAGGTGGTCTTGTGTATATATGGTCAATTTATTATGTGTGGGCACCTAAAAACCAACAACCCTTTTCAAGTTTTTCCTTTTGAAATTCATGGTCAGGAAGAAACTTTCTTTTCAATTCACTGAAATTTTATGAAATTTATTAAATTATTAAAGGAAAAGAAAGTTGATGTGGCAATTTTCTTTCGATTGGTTTGTTGAAATTAAAATATTATTATTATGATTTGAATTTTATATTTCATTCTTTTCCGAATGTATGAGTACTTGAATGAGTGCAAAGCTATAAAGATGCCAATACTGGACAGCATTATATGGCTCATTTTTTTATTAAATGCAAATTCATGTGATTGGTTGTCCGGTTCATAGGAAATGTTTGGGAAGAATGCTGCTGAAGATGAACAAATCAGTGAAGATGAAGACTGGGGTCCAACAAAAAGAAGAAGGAAAGGAAATGAGACTGATGCATGTGGCACCCATATGGCTCTGTCTGAAACTGAGAAGAACTGTTCAAAAGAAAAACCAAAAGAAGTCAAGGAAAAACTCTCAAGTGGGAAAATAAAAAGACCAATTTTCAGACTTCCACTTAATGCAGTTGAGGTACTATAGATTATTTCTAGCATTCTTTTCAATACCTTGACAAGTGACATTATACATAAGGTGAGCCAATCCTCCATTTTTATTTTGCTGTTGCAGAAGCTTCGACTTGTTTTTGCTAAGAATGAACTTCCAGCCAGAGCAGTAAGAGAGAATCTTTCCAAGCAGCTGGGAATAGAATTTGACAAGGTAATACTGTAATATTATGGCTGAATCAAAGAACTTGAACAAACAGGATGTCGGGAAAAAGATAGGAATCCCAAATTCAT
>CAIGRB010030339.1:25400-64918 GCA_903798255.1 Fraxinus quadrangulata | reverse complement strand
AAAAAAAAAAAAAAATACGAATTTCAATCTATTTTGTTTAATTCTTCAACCTGTTTAGTTGACTTGTTTATTTATTACATTTGTAGGTCAACAAATGGTTCAAGAACGCACGCTACCTAGCTCTTAAAGCCAGAAAGGCAAGGGTGCACCTGGCAAAAAATTTCCTACTTTGTAGCTCAATACTTGTTATATTCTTCTCATTCAACCGTTTAACTCTTAGCAAGCATTGCATAGATTTTAAGTTGCCTGAAGAGACATGATAAAAATAATATTTTTCTTCACATTATTTATTCTTCAACTTGTGGCTACATCATATAAGTGAGTCTTTTTAATTTCTTTTGTTTTCTCTTTATCACTGTTTAAAATTGTGGATAAATAATAATTTTATGGCTCTTAATTTCTAATTTCATAGTAATTATAAGAATAACCTAAGAATAGCTGTATTTGTCTTCTGATTCTTTGCTTTCTTTTCTAGAATGGTTTCTTCTACATATTTCTGTATCCACTTATAATTGACAGGCTAAAATCTGCTGATTTCTCTATTTATGGTGTCCAAATTTCCTTAAATTTGAAGTTGAATTCCTTATTTATGGAAATTAACAGGCAGGAAACGTAAAATCATCTGATGATGGTAGTCCTGGCATTCAGGATGAATCCACATCAGAAACTGGAACCAGCAAACATGCTGATCAAATGGCATCGAAGGATAGCACATTACTGCAGGCACCTAAGAGTTCAAAAAAGGCTCATAGAGGTAAGAAACCCTGCTTGCTGACCAATCCTTTGAAGGGAAAACAGCGGAGGAAAACAATGCCACAGAAGCCAGCCAACAAGAAGGTATTGTTTGGCTCAACTTCCCATTTGATAATCTACTCGATATGCAATTTTCGTAAGTTCCACAGTAAGCTGAAAGAATATGTGAATTAATGCACTGATTTCTGATGAGAAGGCTTATCAAGTTGAAATTGGGAATTTGATTAAGAAACTTGAAAATATTGTGGTTGAAATTGAATTCAAACATCGGATGAGGTATGCTACCAAATTGGCTTTTCTGTTGAATTGGTTTTTACCATTTTGAGAAATAGCAGAGCTGCAGCAAAATACTTTAGATCTAAATGGTTACGCCTTCATTCAATTTGAGTTGGAGAATGTCGCAGCTTGACGTGTAAAAATTTACATCTTACTGGTTACAACATTTGAGTATATGATTAAGTTGTACCGAGATCCCTCGATTTATTTTTTCTTAATCATATTTTGTACTTCCAACTATCAGGTGGCCGCAGATTTTGGTGATGATGTGAGCCTGAAACTTTTAAGAGAAAAGGCCAAGGAAGCTAAGAAGTCAAATCGGAAGAGGAGTCGTATGCTGGCGGCAGAAGCTGAATTGAAACGGCTCTGTGAAATCAAGAGTAAAGTAAAAAACCTCCAGCAAGTTTTACGAGGTCTTCCAAATCAGGGACTCAATAAAGTCGATGCTTCCACCTCAAGCAAACCGTCTATCGTCTATGTACCTGTAGCAGAGGTAAGGGAGAAAAGGTGATCCATTTTTTCAAAAATCTTTTCTCTTATAGGGGATGATTTTGAATCTTTTTACCTACTGCGTTGTGCTTCTGTTCCCTACAATTAGAGAATTAGAAAAATCCTTTTTGTAATGTACAGAGATAGTATTATTCAATATCTTCAAGTTTTACAGTGACTGTAAATTTTCCTGTTTCCTGTGAAAATTTACATCTAACTTGAAAAGATAAAGTACAATAACATATCAGTTTATATTGCCAAGCGTATACCGCAGAGAAAACGAGGATGGCGAGTTTTCATGCTCATTTTTGTAATCCCTTCTTGTGCTATATTGAGAATTCACCACTATAGCATCACTTTATGTACCAGTGCCTCTTTTATGTATCAAAAGGATGATGGTCGCACATATTGCAAAGGTTAGGGACCACACGTGCAAGAAATTAAAGTTTGGCACCTCATTCGTCAAAACTTCAAACGTTAGAGACCCCTACAGGAATATTCCCTTCTTTTTTAATAAACAAACATTTTATAATATATAGTCTTTTTTGCACGACATTTTTATAAATGTGCGACCATGAGACTATTCAATGCGTGACAAAACACAATATCTTTTAACTTATGTGTTTTATTCTTCTTTAACTAGTATACATATCTCAAAAGTTGATATTCGTATAACAAAACGAAACGATGAAAGAAAAACTAAAATTTGACTACAAAAATACTTTATTTCGCAGTTCTTGCTCGCTGTCCGAAGAATTGGGGCTTCTAACGAATCCTCCCTGCAATATCATAAACAACCAATTCGAAAAATTACCGGTGTTTAGTGTCGCAAAAAAGTGAAAAGTTGAAGATATAAATATGATGCAAAGGTAAAAATTAAGTTACTGCAATTCACTCGGAGAACCATGCAGTAATTCCTCAATTCAACATTAAGATTGGAAAAAAAATGGAAAAATGTTGAGAGAGTGAGAGAGAAGAGCATACCTTCATTCTTAGCCGTTGATCAGCATTTACTTTTCTTACTTGACATCTTATCTTCTTAGAGAAAAGGCGCGTACGCCGCTTCTCTTTGTAGCGCCACATACTAGCCTCCCTCACTTCATCTTCTCCAAATAAATCTATTTGTGCCAATCTTGTCTACACCAAAAATAACACAGTGAGCAATTATTCAATGAAGTACAACATTTTCCAATATACTCTTTGACAATTTCAAATTATTAACAAAAGATATGATTTCATACAAAAATGTCAAAGACAAAATAGGATGTTACCGTACTAAGTCCCTGTTTGTGCCACATTATTTTTTTCATTCTTATTTTTCTACTCATTTTCAATTATACATTCTTTAATAAAATAATATTTTCCACCACATCAATAATTTTTCTTTTTTTTTCAACCACATATTCCTCATCACATCACTTAAAAAAAATGCATTCTCTCATTTTAATACGCACCAAACACATAGACAACTATACAGACCATATTAACAAACGAGTTATAGTTACAAATCTAAATTTATCTTCTTCTTTTTTTCCTTTTTAAAACTCTCAAATAAAAAGTGTAATGGCATAGAAACCATTCAAATGTTGCCGTACCAACCCAGCAAACAACAACATTATTGCTTGAAAGATTGGTCACTTGTTGACCATGCCCACTTTTTTTATTGAACCATAATTCTAACCAAAAGTGACATTAATTATTCAAAAAGGAAATATAAAAACAATCACCTATGACACATCATAAGCACATGCCATGCCCTACAAGTACATAGAAAGTCCTTTATTTTTTAGCCAAGTGACAGAACTAGGTACAAATCCCCTTAAAGATTCACAATCTTCGTGGGACGAGATTAGAAACATACTTGAACATCATGTCCGGCAGCTTCGGAGTTCGGAGGAGTTTTGCCGGAAAATGGCGAGCCCTTATCAGACCACGCGTTCAAAACATCATCGTAATTCAATTTTAGTGACAACCCTGCATTTGGTTTAGGCATTATGGCCTCCTCTTTAGGTGATTTGCTAGCTGAATTTACCTTGTTTGGTTTAATGGAACTTGACTTCAACTTAGTTAATGCTGAATTCTTGGGTTCGACCGCCTTTTCGACCTTCTTTTTCTTCTTCTCGGCCAGGATTTTACCGGTTTTCGGTGTGATGTCTTGCACATTGACACTAGGGAACCTCCACCAATTCCCATCATCAACATTTTTCATTGCCCTCACTTCCCTTCTCATTCCAAAGCCAAAGGCACCTCCAAATCCTAGGCCTATCGGATAACCATAACACCAAGAACTCATTTGCCTAGTACTCAAATCACTCGAATCATCAACCGAGTTGTTTCCAGTACTTAACTTTCCCATGATACTATCAATGCCCTCTTCAATTTCTGCACCTAGTATCGATCCTGCATCGAAATCTTCTTGATAGGCATCACAAATCTCCAAAGAACCACCCCCTCCTGAATTGATCTCCCCTGGACTTTGGCACGGTTTATCAAATGCACCAATCCCTTTTGGCTCAATTGGGAAATTGGGTTTTTCTAGTATCGGTGGATGCAACAAGAATCCCGAGTTTTCAACTACACCAAAAGGCATGAACAAGTCGGACGGCTCATACGGAAACCTATTGTTACAATTATTGTGTGGTTTTGTGAATTTATAAGGCTTTGTGAGGTATTTGGTGGAGAAAATTTTGGGGTAGGCTGCAGAAAGAATGGCTGCAGCTTCATTATAAGTCTGATTAGGCCTTTTTCGAGGTGTCCGAGGTTTTCGAGTTGAGATGGCAATATGGGAATTGCTTGATTCAGTTAAAGTTGAAGATGATGAATTTGAAATCCAAGAAGAGGATGGTGATTTAATAATCTCAAGGTCTAATCTAACTCTTCCACCTCCACTTAAACAAGAAGACATTTGTAAAATACCTTAAAGAAAACTTCCAAGAATGACTGAAATTTGAACTAAAACAGGAAATGAACCATCTGCAGAAATGACTTCAAAACTGTAGAATCAAAGATTTGGGGGCCTGCAAATTTAACCCTAATTGATAAAGAAACAGCCAAACCAGAGCAAACAATTGGAAAGTAGTTGATTGGTCTGAAAAAAGAAACCTAACCTTTAAAGTACTAGAAATTCAGTATAAAACAAACTCGATGACTAATAAAAAAAAAAATTGAAAAAAAAGAAGAAAGAAAACCCCAAAATTTAGCACTGTGAACATAAAATTATTAAAAGCTACCAGAAGGGAACCCCCCCTTCAAAAACCCAGAAAATAAAAGGGCCTAAAGAAACAACCTTGAAAACATCGAATCATGAAAGAAAGTACTTTATTTTCTTCCATGGAAAAACATCATAGATATCTCAGAAAAAGAAACAAGATTTATATACCAAGAATCAGCTATCCATGTAATTTGAGCAGTACAATAAAAGCAGAGTATATTCAATTACAGTGCACAAAACTCAAGATTTGCTCAAATATAATATGAAATATCTCAAAATGGAAAGATAGGAATTAAAAGGAATCCAAAGGGCTGAAGGACAGAGACTGAGAGTGGCACAGTGAGTCACGGGATGGAGGCAGATTAAAGGTTGGTATCGGCTGATGAATTCTCTACATACAGCAGAGACACACAGTCTATCTCTCTCTATATCTATCCGTATATCCCTCTATATATATGTATATAGAGAGAGATTGGATGGACGGAGGGGATGATTGAAAGGGAGTGGTGGGTTTGGGTGATGAAGAAGAGAACAGAGGAAGAGACAATTCTGGGCTTCAGCAGTGGACCATATTATTGGCTTTCATCTGTACAATTATGCTTACAATTTTAATGTAATTTACAAAGAGACCCCTACATTTTTTACTTCTTTATTCATCATTTTAATCAATACCCTTTGACTTTTGTATATGTAATCAAGGCCTCGTGGTTCTTTTTCTAATGATTTACCAATATTCAATTTAAGCCTTTTATAAAACAAATATATTGGGTTCAAATTTTGAAGAACGATAAAGAAATGCGCATGAAGTAAGATGAGTACAGACATTTTTTGAAATGAACATTACGTAAGAGAATAACGTAAGCATGTGTCTGAATCTTTACAATTAACCTTCGAATCTATGAATTGAAACTATAGCACACAAAAGGAGTTGTAAAAGAATGAGAAATTGCATTATTGATTTTCGATTTATTGTCATGGTAACAAATTGGTTTCCAACCTTTAAAATTAAATGAATTGGTCCACGAACTTTTATTATAGTTGCACATCAATCGTTAATGAATGCATTACCAAATCTCTATTACATTGCGAGGTACTCTTGCATATCGACAGTTATAAAGCTAAATTTTGATTTTCAATTTGGATTGTAGGCTAAAAATTTGAAGTGAATCATGTTTTGTCCCTCCCGAATAGCCTATGGCAATTGGCACGAGGAAGTTATTGGTTCGATCGATCGAGAGGAAATTACATGCCATTTTACCTATGTATTAGTTTTAGTTTTACTATAGGCACCATGCACCAATCTCTTTCTTCCATCTTGAAAAAGTAATGTTATGTAGTATTACTGGAATTACATCCTCAATTTAAGTGATGTTAAATAAAATATAAAATTAAATGACTTATTTAATTTCACGTATTATTTAAAGTCACGTTAATGCTACCAAATAGCATTACTCATCTTGAAAATGCCACAAAAAAATTTGTTGATGGAATGCCTCTTATCTCTCCACGTGGCACAAATTTGTTGGGTATTTCAGATTTTTAGGGCTGACGTGGATTACAATTTATTGTTAATTTATTTTCACAATTACCTAGAAAAAATGAGGTGAGTGCAATAATTTGATGGTTTTGTTGTTTTGTGGGTTGTTATTCTGTGGTATGTGGCAATCATACGTTAGGCTATTTATGTTCAATGGCTTATGATAAGAATCATCAAATTAACATTTTGGTCCAATAATCTTGAAGAACATATAAAATATAATGAAATTTAGTTTGAAAATATTGCAAATAGCCCCAAATCTTTTACATTTGTTGCATTACATTGAGATATATTGAGACGAGTAAACACATATAAACTAAAGTGACTGATGTTGTTATAAACATTACACGACTTACAACTTTCTAATTACATATTGCAAATTCCTAATAATATTAAACATTTTTAATGGTTAGAACGTCATCATTAAGCCAATAAACAAATGAACACTATGATTTGAAAGTCAAGAGCTAGCCAAATTTGAGTTATTTTACACAATAATCGAGCGAATGGGAAATATTGGTTTTTGTTGGGGGTACAAGAGGGTTGCTCTGAAGAGTTGGGTCACATAAAAATGTTTAGCAAGTCTTTAACAGGTGCCAATTGATTATCAGATGAGAAAGTTGAAATCTTATCCTAACAATTTCAATAAAATCATGTATAGTTTACATTTCGCTTTGTAATTCAATCACGAAATAGCACGTGGCTTAGGTGTCTGGGTCATGGAAATTATCCAAATCGACTTTTATCCTAAAAACCAATATTGAGACAGGGAGAGAAAAGAATCAAATTCAATTAAGAAGGATGCAAAGCTATTTTTTAAAATTTGAGGACCAACATGATGTAATTCAGAATATTTAATCATGGTTTCATATGCACTGGGTTTTTGTTACAAAACATACCAGCATCTGTGACAGAGATGTATAGTTTTTGATATTTATATCAAGCAAAATGTATTTAAATTACAAAACAACCCCCATACTTTTCTTTATATCACTATTGCCCAAAAGAATAATTAATTTTGACCAATTAGGGCTTTTTACCAATCATCATTTAACCTTCTCCTCGTAAAGCCTAACATGTTACATGGGGACATATTTTATTTTTGTGTTTATGAAACACACCTTCTCACGTGTAAAGTAGGTTCTTAAGTTAAGTGCCTCTTGCACGACAATTTTTTCATGAACACGTAACAATAAATAAGGATCGCGTTTTTTTTCTGCCTTTATAATCGCGTTAACTATTTTATTTTAAATTTTAAATTTTTAGAGAGGAATTGAATTGCGTAACGTAGTTAAATAATCAAATACTATATAAGAACATGTGTATAAAAGATAATGACATCTGCATCTTTTGGACCATAAATATAAGTAACTATGGAATTATTTATAAGCTAAAATGATGGCCACAAAAGTTTATCTCAAGAGGGTCGCAAATGCAACACCATAATTGGCTTATCTTATGGAAATATTTGACTTTGGATAAATGAAATTCATACACTTTGTCACAACTATGCTTCCACCTACCACAATAATTATAATCACGTCGCAATTTTGTTTTTGCTGCACCATGTTTTATTTGTAATGGAATTTTTTTAGTTTTTGCTCACTATTATATTTATGTTTTCAACTTTTTTTAATTGTATTTTTAGCATCAATCTTTTGATTAATTAGATTATCTTTTCTCAGTGACGACTCTCGGAATATTCGATAGCATGCTTTAAAAATGAGGAGTTTGTATTTATTATTATTTTTGCTTGTTTGAAATTATGAGGGGTAAATAAATCTTTTTATACCTTCTTTACAATTTTTTTGGATGGGACATGATATGCAAATTAACGAAAGATTGAAGATAAAACTGTAACAAAAACTTGAGGACACAAGTAAAACACTGGTCAAAGATTAAGGACCTTTGTTGTAAATAAAATGTGGTGTAAAAGTAATTACCAATGTTTTGAAAATCGAATCGTGCATCGAGAAGGGAGTCAATGGTCAAGGGTCGAACCAAAGTTAAATTGGGATGGGCCTAAAAATTAAATTAATTAAATAAATTAAATTTTATATAGGTATATATTGCTAAAAGAAATAAATTACAATACAGATATATGCTTTCAAAATATTAATATTAAGTTCAAGAGTTTTTTTAAAATATTTATTATTTTTTAATAATTATTTAATCGCCTCACATGGAAAATTTGGTATCTACATCACTACAAAATAAAATTTCAAATTATACTATGTGATGGTTCTAATCCAATTAATATTGTGTGATTTGGCAAAGATTTCAAGAAATACTATATACTAAATATAGTCACCCAATCATTCGTATGTAATTGACAATTTTTTAAATATCCCTAAGATTAAGCTTCTCATTTAATGGCTCTTAAAAATCAATATAGAATTCAAAAAAGCAAAATTTGGGCAAACCTTATCCTAGATTGTTCTGTAGTGATAAGCATACTCTCTTTGATTTCATCTGTATCTATCAATCAGGAAGTTGTATTTGTTGCAAAAACTTGTAATATGATATTCTTTATTCCAGTTGCATAAACTTATAATTTGTGAATTTTATCTGTGTATGTATATATAATTCGTTCCCCAATTCGAATTATCATTCGAAAATATGGTTTTCACGTCACTTTACTCATACACGTTAATCAATTGGGTGCTAATTTTGTTCCTCCAAACATGTCCTTTTCATTTAATTGATTAATCAAAATTTCCTAAATCACAACTCTTCACTCTTCATATTCATTTCATTATCTCCACTATCTAGAATCCTCTCTAGAATTCAAAAATCAATAGCACAAATCGATCGTTTTATAGATTCTCGAAAATTGCAGTACTTTCATAGGCGATCAAGTTCATTTCATAATCTCCACTATCTAGTATCCACTCTAGAATACAAAAATCAATAGCACAAATCGATCGTTTTATAGATTCTCGGAAAATGCAGTACTTTCATAGGCGAATAACAAAAATCAATCCAAAACATGGTAATTGTAAAAATGTAGGTATTAATATTTACTAGATATGGATTTACATTACATGGGCAGACATATAAAAACATAAAATACATTTCATATGAATAGCAAATATGCGTATACATATTCCTCATTTTTTATTTTAGTATAATTTAACAGTAATTCTAGGATAAAATTAATTATAAAGTAATTCTTGAAATTTTATCAAAAACTATGTACGGGGAGCAATTTCCGCTTACAACGCAAAACCAAATGGGCCAGGTCATAACTCATCTAGATAAAATAGAGACAAAGTCAATCATGTCACTTGTACAAAATAGATTGACAAAATGAGTATCGACAAGATCTAGATCAATGACTTTTGAAATCAATGACATAAATCTTGACATACTCATTTTGTCAAAAAAGTTGTGAACCAATTTTGTACAACTGATTAATTGATGAGATTTAAACCTAAAAAGCTCAGATGGAGAGGAACTGAACAGTGCTGCGTTGATGCTTCTTCCTCAGATTTTTTCCGGCAGCTTCTTTTGCATATATACGTGCATATGAATGGATAGATGGTCTTTCACATAATTTAGGCGAGTCGGGAAAGCTTCATTTGCAGCTCTCTCTCTCTCTCTCTCTCTCTCCCCTCGATTTTATTTATTTATTATTATTATTTTTTTTTAAGGTAAGCACCAGCCGTTGCAAATATATATCCAATAGCAGTCGACGAGGATCTTCCACCACGTCTTTGATTCTTCTCAGAAAGAACACTGCCTCTCTTCCATCGATCAGCCTATGGTCCTATGACAGTGCAATGTACAACATCATTGGTCTCGAAACTATATTACCTCTCCAACCACCATTGGACGGTTCACCGTTGAGTGCATCCCCAGAATTGCAGACTACAATATCAAAACAAGCAAGGAAAGTACATTTATTCGTGACATGGTACGGGTACAGGAGGAGCAGATGAGAGAAGAGCAATATAGAGACTCGGCAAGGCACTAACCTGAGGAGGATTGATGATGGGAGTGCTCAAAAGACTTCCATAGACTCCACCATCGGATATGGTAAATGTACGGCCAGCCATCTCATCAATTGCCTTCTTGGCAAGAGTGTTGATCTCCTTTTCAACCTCGGCAAAATTCATGCTACCAGCATTACGAAGAACTGGAACAACAAGACCCTGATGGAAGTACAAAAGTTATCTAGAATTAAGAAGCCGATAAACGCATGACGGATCGTTAAATGCGTGCAACAACAACGGGAAATTCATCTTCCGTTATGTGTGAAGCCAAATCAAATCAGAAACTTAAAAAATCTACTACCACATGAACCACGAAGATGAAAATAATCTTACCATTTAGTTGCTCCTTTAAAGAGTTTCTTTTAAATCTTACCATTTAGTTGCTCCTATAAAGAGTTTTTTTTAGTGATGGCAATGGAGCGGGTAGAGGTGGCAATCGAGTTGAGCGGCTTGTCGCTCGACTGCTCGGCTCGCCAAAAACGAGCCCGAGCACGAGCCGAGCAGGCCGGCTCGCTAGACGAGCGGCTCGATTCGACGGCTCGTGGCTCGTGTATATATATAAAAAAATATAATAAATAAATAAAAAGTGACCAAACGATCATTGAATTTTTTTTTTAATTTTTCTAATTTTCTTCTCATATAAATATCCATCCATTAAAACATTTTTTTTCACCAAATGTACTATCAATATCCATATCTGATTCTCTATTCTACTCTCTACAATTTACAAATCAATATCAACAATATCATTCATTCATTCTATAATCCTCTTCTTCTACATTTTTTTTATATTATTATCTTAATTTTACAATTCATTTTATACACTACAATATAATTTTCATTCACTTCTCAATTCTACATTTCTACATTCTACTTCAAGTGTTCAACTTCAACATTCAAATTCTATTNTGTTTGTTGAAAATTTGTTTGGTGTCGGAGACGAAATACCTGTCCAAAGTCAATTTGGGAATGAATTCGCCAGTCTAAATGAATTATCCATTCCATAAAACATTCAAAATTTCGACGTTCACGAAGGTAGTCATCCAATTAATTTGGACGACATGAAGGTAGTCATTCAATTGATTTGGATGATGTTGATGTTGATCCTAGTGTGCCAATTGATTTCGAACGAGATGAAGAACCTTCATTAAATATTCTCGATGCAAGAGGGAACAGAAAGTGAAAGAAGCAAGCAAAATGTTGGGACCATTTTAAATTGGTTCAAACTGGTCATATGCTCGAAGGAGTTCTAGAAACCAAAGCAGTATGTAAATACTGCCAACAAAGACTGGCATGACAAACATACATTGGAACTACCCACCTCAACCGTCACTACAAAAACTGTGCGGCCAAACATGAGTTTTTTCTAACTGGTCAAACGCAACTACAGTTTTGGCATTGGTAGCTTGAAAAAGTTACGATGTTAAAAATTGTCTATGTTATTACTCATATCATTGACGTATAAATGACACCTAAAATTGCCACACATGAACTAAATTACTACCACTCTCGAGCATCAGTTGCTGGGGAGCAATAAGAGATGATTATGTTGCACAATTCTGAGGCCACGTGTGGTAAAGAATCTAGAAGGCGGATAAAAATATGTGAGCATAATTACCTGCTACTAAGAGTCAGTACCTTATCAGTTTCAACCTGGGCAATTGGCTCATCGACTCTACTCTGTCCCCAGGTTCTGCTTCCAAAAAATAAGAACAAAACAAATGGCTTAGACATTAGACAATGATTATTTAGTAAAGTCAAATAGGTCAAGAAAGGTACAGACTTCTCATGAAAGTTGCCAGTGTGCAATCTGTTATGGATTCACCCATATGAGGTACAACAGCTTCAACAAGATCGCCTCTTGACATGTATCGAAAGAAGGGAAAACAGTTAGCAGCATGAGAGGTAACTACACTGTAAAGAAATAACTTATGCACAAATATATTCGAAAGATTTTGTTGATAATGAGATCATCCTCATTCACAAGTTAGGGGGAGTTACAATTCACAAATCAATGTCCACTGCACATTTCCTTCATTATGACATGAGATGGATCAAACGCTGCCTCATGTCTAAATTTCCGAGGACATGGAAAACAATAAAACGTTGTCTCAAATCTAAATTAACATGCAAGGAAAAATGCATAAATTCAAGTCAACATCCTACCGCTAGCCGTTGGAACAGAACGACCTGCTTCAGATCTGCGTGTTGACATCTTGCTGAAGATAGCCAACAACTTTCCTGAAAACAGTGCAAAGAACCAGATCAACTTTTTCTTCAGATCAAAAAGAATGAAATCATTAACACTGATTTTCTTATGGCATAAGAAGGATAGACGAGGATTGGAATTCAGACACTGCAATAGAATCATCCAATAATTATTGGAGGATGACCGTCTTCATGTAGGTCTAGTTTCATTGTGGGTTAGTTAGCTTTCACAATTCATGCGTCAGCTTGAGTAACGAAAACATAGATTAGTCAGTGTTATTAAGCCCCCGCTTGATCCACATTATTTTTTTTATTCTCATTCTTCTACTCATTTTCAAACATGTCCATGTACAAGCAGCATTACACGTTATTAAATATCCTGGTATACCTGCAACTGCAACTTGTAATAATTCCCAACAACGGCTAGAAAAAGCATAAATTTAGATGAACTTGATGAAAGATTAAAATTTTAATTTTAATCTAAATCAAAATTAACAATTAATTTTAATAACTTATTTCATGGAATTCATAACTGTTTAACTTTTATCAAAATTTAGCCTATGTTTGAGCCACGTTAAAATTTTCATTCGCATTTACTCATATTCAACCACACATTTTTCAACAAAATAATATTTTTCATCATATCAATAATTATTCATTCTTTTTCAACCACACATTCTCCATCAATCTACTATTTCAAAATACATTTTTTCCAAAATAATGTGGCTTAAACACACTCTTACTAAAAAATTGATTTTAATTTCCACCAAACATGGACAAAATCACAATAAATTTAAATTTTTTTCTTTTTTCTTGTTCTCTTTTATTTTTTTCCTCACACCTTTTACCAAAATCTTAACCCTTCTCATTTTTTAAAATTTGTATATAATTTCTCTACAAATTATCACATTTACTATAACTCTTCACTTTCCAATCAAATTTTTAAGTAATTGAACCTAACTTTACACTTTCTCCTATCAAACTGTGTATATAGAATATGNTGAATATTAGTTATATGTTTTTCCTTTTGATTACTTGAATTGATTATTTGTATCAAATTCATTATAAGATTTTTAAACGTAAA
This sequence comes from Fraxinus quadrangulata, assembly GCA_903798255.1. Taxonomy (NCBI): domain Eukaryota; kingdom Viridiplantae; phylum Streptophyta; class Magnoliopsida; order Lamiales; family Oleaceae; genus Fraxinus; species Fraxinus quadrangulata. Next base: position 51,365 of record CAIGRB010030339.1, on the reverse strand, counting down.
TATGAATTTTCTTGTGATGAACAAAACATTAATAAAATGACTCTTCGAAATCAAATGAATGAAAATGATTAGCAAAATATTAATGAAGAAATATTTTTTTTAAATGTAAATCTGTATTGTCTCAAGTCAAGTATGAATCATTGAAAAATCAAGAACAAAGTATTCTATTTGTACAGAGTTTGATTGTGCCCCCTAACTTAAAATGTCTGCGTTCGTCCCTAATTAACTTGATAAAAGATTTGAATGAATGGATTCAAGTGCCCTTCTAATGATAAATGTTCATGATATAACCAAATAGAGCAACTACAATGTAATGTTATTATCTAAGATGCACAGACACGTGTGTCTGACATGTGTCATTTTTCTCGTTAAATTTTTTTAACCAAATACATATTTTTTATTTAATAATAACTTTGAGTTAAAAATGTTTAATATTTTAGATAAAGAAAGAAAAATGACAAATGTAGAGTATTCGAGCAGTGTCATATCGATATCAAAAAATCGATATGATGACAAACTAACTATCATTTCATATATATCGTGCTTAAATCACAATTCATATGTTTCATAGCTTTTTCTAATATAACATTATACATAAACAACTGTAGAAGTAACTTGAAAGATTTTCATGCATTAAGGAGATAAGATTCATTTATACGACTAGTAGTAGATTTATCAGTATTATAATTCTCTAGACAGTTTGTTTAACTTCGGAGAAAAGCATAATATTTTTTAATGATCATTAACTAATTAGCAACAGCAGCAATACAACAACAAAAAAATTCATTAAACTCCCTTATTATATCATACAAAACTGAAATAAATATAATATAGGTTGAAACTTTGGTTGAATGTTACACTCATAATCAGTAACAAGTTCCATGGAAAAAACAAGCATATGAACTCAGCAAGAAAGTCCATGGATCCAACACCAATCCAATATTCTCAATTCTATGAATCCAAACAAAGTATAAGTATTTACGAAAATTGCGAAGATTATTAATTGATATGTTTGTTGACGATGGATCAAGTTCCGAACAAGAATTACTTTGTTATTATCCAAAGCATTTTCAATGTTAGAACTTGTAACACTTGACGAGGTAGTTGAAACATATACTATTTGATATGCTCTCCGAAAAGCTTTATTCTTAGCTAAACCACGCCCTTTAATATGAGTTTAAAAACTACATTCCAATCAAACATCCCTTTCAACTTCCACAGCAGAAAAAAGAGAAAGAAACTCTAGAGCGCATTTGATACTCTTGAGTCTTGATCATAGTGGAACTAACAGATTTTACACATCAAAACCAAAGAAGCAATTGTACCTCTTCAGAGAACACTCTCGTAGACACTGCTAGCCTTATCTTATGCACTGATTTTCCAAAAATCTGTTCCAAAGGCATATGGTTACATACAAACATATGACTCTTCATGTATTTATGTCTAAATCAAGATATGCAGTTACATGGCGAATTTGAAGGAAAATACTAGAGCATACGAGGCGCCAGTAGCGGCTTTGCGCCTTACAACACTCAACATCACGGCTTTGATCTCCCATAACTGCAGAAGAAACAAAAACAAAATTCTATAACAAAACTCAATCAAATAAGCAAAAAGCGAAAGGAAACAGAAGTATTGTACAGGTGATTAAACTCCCAAATTATTATTTATTTACTTATGCACATAGTAGAAAAAGAAAATGGCATGGAAACAGATCTCTTCAATTACATAAAAGAGAAAAAAAAGAGCAAAACTTCAAAAAAATAAAAATAAAAATTGACCTTGGATCAAAAGAAGTGCCATTGTTTTAAAACTCTTTTTGTTACATGATCATTTTCAATCATACATTTACACAATAAAAAATTATATACGTAAATCAAAAACTTTTTCCTACTTTTTAACTATACATTCTCCCGAAAATACTATTTAAAACTCTCAGTTTAAACCCTTGTTTGTCTACCATTAATCTAAAACATTGTTTGCTATAACAAGTTTCTCCACCACACATTCACCCAATAAAATATTCTACACACAAACCAATAAAGTTACTTTAAATTTCAACCACACATTCTCTAAAAAATACTATTTATTACTTCATTTTTCTCCCAATAATGAGAGACAAACACACCATGGACAGTGAACCAAGGCTAATAGAGAGAGTAGGGTTTCGAGGAGCTTAGGTTATGTTTCGCCTCATTTTTTTCAAAACTTATTGTTAACTACACATTCTCGCATAAAATAATTTTATACATGAACTTAATATTTTTTAACTACATATTCTTTAATAAAATACTATTCTAAAATGCATTTTGAGTAAAAAAAAAATAAAATAAAATTGGGCTCAAATGTTAAAGAACAATGGTAATGAAGAGAAGTCTCAAATGATATTGGAAAAAATAGAAAGTAGAAGATCTTGGCGGATCTGCTTGTGGNTTTTTTTTTTTTTTTTTTTTTTAATAGTGAGTCGATTTAGCTCATTCCACCAAGAGGCATGGTGGTGGGCAAGTTGAGTTCACACTTGTTGAAGTCGAATCGGAGATGGAAATCAGATAATTTGTAAGATTTTATTATTGTGAGAAATATGAGATGAAGTCGATAATGAATCAATGATGTGATATTGAGAAGTTGAATCCCTATGAAATGGGTTGAGGGAATGGTTTTATTGTATTGACTTGGATAGGGGCACCAGTTGGAACGAGTTTGGGCGGGTTGTGGTGGAGGTGTTGGAGCAGAAAGATTGATTAACGAAATGCAATAATGACTAAATGTTAAATACCTTTAATTTTTAATAAAATAATAATTCCACTTCCCAAAATTTTATTAAAAGTATATCATACATGATTAACGAAGAAAATAAAGACTAATCAACATATCTTGCTTTCACAAATGAAGGTTCAAATAAGGGTTGCAGTACAAAGTTGAAAAGTAGGGTTGGTATTTTTCTCGGAACCGGTGGAACCGAATCGAAACGAAACCAAATAGAACCGATCGATTCAGCTTCGATTCCTTTACTAAATGGGTCGATTTTGGAACCATACATCGACAATCGATTTTCTGGTTCGATTCTTGATACTGTCTTGAGAATCAACAGTGAATTTAGTTCTTTCGAATTTCTTTTTTTGCTTGCACCAAGATGTACTAGATTTTTGAATAATTAATCTCAAAATTATCTCATTTTAAAATTCTATTTTCCATATGCTTCTTCTTTCCTTCAATGGGTAATCGAAATTCAAGTTAAATAATTTTATAAATTCATAGTTTTAATGCAATACAATAGGAAAAAATCTATTTTTAGTTTAATATTTAATAAAAATTCAATTTTTTTGTTATTTTCATAGTGGTCAACCATCCATAATCATGATCCTTGAGAATTACAAAAGATAATCAGGTTATTATTTTATGGATTTTCTTAAAATTTAATTTTCGATTGAGATTTTACCATTTATGTTGTATTTAATAGTTTATCATATTTTCTCTTTTATAAGTTGACCTTGAGTTTTGAAGTAGATATTTGTTTGTTGTCTAGTTCAATTGATTTTTTGTATTGTTAGATTACAATAATAACAAGTGATTTCATACTCTACTTTTATCTATTTTCAATTTGACAAATAATTTCATACTTTATTTTTATAATATTTTAATATAAAGAATTGGATCGGATCGAACAAGAACTGTTTGGTTCAATTCTATTATTAGATATAGAACCAATTGTTCAATTTATAATATTCTTATTGGTACTCAATTCAGTTCAATTCCTTAGAGAATCGGACCAAACCAAATCACACTCACTCCTATTGAAAAGCATAGGTCCTAAAAACACAGTTACCCCAAACTATATGATTTTTGCGCCAATTAGCTGAATATGTTGTTATTTTATTATTAGTAGTGGGTAGACTTCTATTTGGATTTCATAAAACAATCATGCTACATGTAAATTAACTTTCACATTAAGCCATTGTCTAATTATTATTATTTTAAAAATACATTTTTATCTCTTTTTTTTAATCACATATTTTCAATTAAATAATATTACACGTAAATTTAAAATTTTTTCTTATTTGTTAACCATTCTCTATCAATCTACTATTTCAAAACCATCCACTTACAAAAAAAAGACATTCTTTAACATAGAATCTATCATAACCATTGATTTTTACAATACTCTTTCACACCGCTAACTAAATTTTTCACGCATAAGGATATGTCTACAAAAATGTACAAGTAACTTAATTGTTCTTAAAAGTGACTTATATGTTCATTTGGCCATTGTCAAATATTAATTTCATGTTTTCGCATAATAAATTGAAGCCATACGGCCCTATTCATTTATTTATTTGATTGATTTTTTTTGTTCCGTTCCGAGAATTCAAATTGGATTTCGTACCAATTCGATAAAAATGAAATAGACTCACATTCATGCATGCTATCCATTTAATATTCGCATATTTTGTGAAGTTACTAATAATTTTCCAAAATAGAAGATTGACCCTTGTTTGGTACTCATTTCTTTAAAATACATTTTTCTCCATTTTATTTTCAATCGCTCGTTCTACAATAAAATAAGGATAATGCTAAACAACCATAAGGAAGTACATAGGGGTGTCCATAATGGACACCCCTATGTATAAGATTATGTTTGTGTAGCATTATCCATAAAATAATATTACAATACAAATTCGAAACTTTTCTTATTTTTTAATCACGTATTCTTCAATAAAATACTATTTCAAAATGTATTTTGACAAAAAAAAGAAAAAGAAAAAATGGGACTCAAACATGCACTAAGTTTAAAATGTGTTTATAAACAGATAAAAATAAATTGTGAAAAAAATAAATAGTGGTTGTAGATTCTACAAAATAATTTGACCTAAAGTGATTATAATAATTCCCAAACATGGACTAAAATTTCACTTCCAAATATTTATCTTGGTTCCTTCACTCAACCCCTCAGACCACCCACACTGTCTCTCCCTCACTCGCAAAACCCTTGCTGGCTGCTGCTGACCAAAATAGAAGTATTCGAGAAATGGACCATACTCAACCCGCCACCGACGATGGCGCCCCCAATTGCAGTAATACCGAGCAACCGCAAATAGCGGATGCGGAAAGCCCTTCGGCGGAAGATGTCTCTCCCGAGATTGCAGATGTGGCAGACACTACATCAGCTGATGAAAAGGAGAATGAATTGAAGGAAATGCAGGCCAAGTGGCCCGGGTGGCCCGGGTACACGGTGTACCGGATAGTGGTGCCGGTGCTGAAAGTCGGCAGCATTATTGGGCGCAAGGGAGATCTCATCAAGAAGCTGGTTGAGGAGACTCGTGCTAGGGTTCGCATCCTCGAGGGTCCTTTCACCTCCCCCGATCGCATTGTAATCTCTCTGTCCTCCTCTTTCTCTGCATGTTCTTGTCTATATATGTTTACCTGTATAATTCTATTGCGAGTATTTTTTTACTTTTCTTGAGAAATATGTATTTATAGAATTTTATTCTTATTCCTAGGGTTTCAAAGTTTCTTTTTTTGTACATTGATTGTTAACTTTCAATGGGTTTCACGTTTTTGGATGATAAAACTAAAGATATGCTGTTTTTCTTTTATTTTCATTTTTAATGTTCAGGATTATGGTTGATTATAGGATTCCAACTTTTATTTATTTATTTATTATTATTTTTTTTTATGTCCATTTTTCTTTTCACGCGGTAGTTCAAGAGTTATGTTTTTGTTTTAGAGATTATTGAATAATTATTGATGTTGTTTGAGCCTAATTTTTTATTTTTTTGAAGATGATGTGTGCTGAAAGGCAACCTAGTTATGCAGTCAGAAGTGTTCATTTTGTTATGAGCTCCTTTATTATAGTATCATCTTGGAAAGAAAGTTCTGCCACTGAACTCCTGCAGTTTAGCTTCTTATTCGACATGTGTTTTTTTTTTTTTTTTTCCTTTCAAAGAATGAATTTCATCTAGTAAATGCACTTTTTAATGAGATGTGTGATGGTCATAAATGTTTTTCAAGAAATGGTTATAGCTCTGTTGTCTGCTATAGGAGGACGACAAATTTTGTTGATATAATTTGATTTGTTAACATAAATATTGTATAAAACTGCTATTATATTAGTTTGACCGCTCAATGTGCCGTCCAAAATATTCGGGATGCATTGATAAATGAAAGAAAAATTGGATTGATGATGATAGAAGAAATCTGGTTAGTAATTAAGAACTTACGATGTGACACGTGTTAAGATGACTCCTGAAGAAGCAAAGGGAAAATGGAGGCTTGTATAATTTATTGCACTTCTTTTCGGCCTGGGATAGAGTAGTTTAAAAAGAAACATGCAGCATATGTGGCACAATGTCGACATTAAATAGTGGATTTTGAACAGCATCAACAGCAGGATGCTAACTGTTAATTTATAATTGTTACATTGAGCTTTGTGTATAACTTTGATGCTTTAGAACCATTACCATCGAGCATCTGCTTATAACCTTGATGCTTTTGTTCACTGCACTGGGTTAATATCCATCAGTAAGTTTTCTTACGTTATTCATGATATTGATCACTGGCAGTCTATGGCTAATATTTTGCCTGGGAACCTTTTTTTTTTAATTACTACTAAGGACCATTTGCAGCATAATTAAATTTCTATAATACATCTCAAAAGAAGTTTCCCTTCTTGTAAGGGACTCAACGTGCTACATCAGGTTCAAAGATTATTGTTTCTTACCACTTATTCTTATTCTGGATGTTTGTCTGTACTGTTATATTTGCCTGAAATGAGTAGTTGTTCCCTAAGGACAAGGGGAACATTTTATAAGAGGAAAGCATGCCATAGGATATGGAGTGCTGGTAATTTTTATGTTGTGAAAAAGATGCTGCTCATTTACTTGGTGCCTTGAGTGCAGATTTTGCCTCTATTAGAAATTTAGAATATTCATTGGCAGATTCTGCTGACCTACTTGGAGTGGGACTCTGATGTTGTCTGTGTGACTTCTGCCCTATGTGTATGAGTCCTTTATTTAATGATTAGGACGCTGGATGAATTGATAAATCCATGGAGAAAACATTTTTTCCTGGGTTTGTGTCCACATGTATAGTCCATCACTGCGAGTGCTTTGAATTAGGAAAAACTTTCCTTCTATTTCAGGTTTTTCATTTCATTTTTAACACTGCTGACATTATTTTCATGTTAAAAAACTTCAGGTTCTGATTTCTGGGAAGGAAGAACCAGAAGCACCAATGTCTCCTGCAATAGATGCTATAATAAGAGTATTCAAACGCATCAATGGACTACCTGAGAACGATGGTGATGGCGAGGCCCTTGGTGCTGCTGGAATTGCATTTTGTTCGATTCGGTTATTAGTGGCATCCTCCCAAGGCATTAGTTTAATAGGAAAACAAGGCTCTTTGATTAAGTCAATTCAGGAGAGCACCGGTGCTTCTATCCGCATCCTCTCCAATGGTATTTTAACATCTTCCAACTGACCAAGTGTCGTTGGTTGTATCATATGTGATGTTACCTTTTCCCTGTACTGGGTTATCACTTTAAATTGTTATTGCCTGTTTTGTTAAAAAAATTCATGTTGTTTCATTAATTTTGACAGAAGAACCATGAGAACATCGTGTGCGTGCATGTGCTCATGATTTTTGTTTTTTGACAAATTTTTTTCGTTTTATTTACTTAAAACAGGGAGTTACTTCAATTCAGCCCTCATGTTGTGAAGCATAAACATAAACTAGGAAGACAATCTAACGGGCACAAATTGATCTCTCAGGAATTCTGCTAATAAATTAACTGTCTCAATTGAACTTTAGAGCGATCTAATTTGAACTATCTTCTTTTTTAAAATACTTCTCTTTTAAGTAATTTGATCCGACTGGATTTGGTGCACACAAGAATTATACGAAAATAATACAAAACCAGGGGACATTAATGTGTCCGTGGCTGTTTTGCTTGTGATGATGTTCACTATGAAGATATATTACATGATACTCCGTAATTGTTGCTGCAGATGAAATGCCAGTTTATGCCAGTTCTGAGGAAAGGATTGTCGAATTACAAGGGGAAGCTCTCAAGGTTCTCAAAGCTCTGGAAGCTGTGGTAGGGCACCTGAGAAAATTTTTGGTGGATCAGAGTGTTCTTCCCCTATTTGAGAAGAGTGTAAGTAGATTCCTGCTTAGTTTAGCGATCCATGATTACAGGACTCTAATCAAGATGGCTGTCCTGTTCTACAGTATAATGCACCACCAGTCACTCAGGAACGTCACGTAGACACATGGTCTGACAAGACATTGCGGCATGCTACTCCAAGGACTTCATACGGGAATGATTATCCTCTTCAAATGAAGAGGGATTCTTTATTTCTTGATCATGAAAGCCAAATGGAAGCACATATTCCTTCTTCTAGATTCTCATTGTATAGATCAGATCATGGACTTGGAAATCGTTCTTTGGCAGGAATTGGGCGTTCTGGTGGACCAATTGTAACTCAGGTTTGTTGTTTTCACAATTCACGTATTTATTTACTTTTTTTTATATTAAAATTCTTTTACTTATTATTATTAATATATTTTTTTATACTAAACTGCTCTTGTAAAGCTCTCTTAGTATCACGTATGTCATCATCTCTCTTCATTTACTGCCTTTCGTTTCTGTATGGAGGTTAGCAGCGTCGAAAAGGGAAACATTATATAAAAATGTAGGACGAGGTTGATTGTGTGCTGCATGTTCTTATTCTTTTTATCACTATTAGTATTTCTTTAGTAAAATCTCCTCAATCAATAAGGTTCCAGCTGATGGCCAGACTTGGTTTGAAGTTTTAAAGTTCTACTGTAATTTACATGTTTATAGTTAAGACTCTTTTGTGCTCAATTTTACATGGCCTATCTAGATTATTAGGTTACTCGATTTGTAGCTATCTGTTTTTTTGTCCAGAGTTACTATATTGTGCATCAGAAGCATTGTGAATAGCTTACTATTCCTTGTCTTTCATTTTCTTTGTTCTTATGGTGGATTGACATTTATAATTTATTTCACTGTAGTTTTTTAGTAAATAGAAAAGGCTATAAAAGTGTAGGCAATGGAGAGTCAGTTGGATAATTTATTTTCGACAGTACACAAGAAGCCACTAATTGTTGGAATCCTCCAAAAATTTGTTAAATAGGACTTCTGCAACCCACTTTCGTAGGTCTGGTGTAATACTAGCACTAACAATCATAATGTCGTGGTGTTGAATATGAGGCTTCACATCTCTGATTTTCGGGCTTGGCATTTCAGCCTACATACCTGTGTCGACACGACACGGGTATGGGTATGAAACATGGGGTGGGTACTTCAATTTTCAAGCAGGTATGTCAATTGTAATTGTGTCATCTCTAACTTTTATTTTAGTTTTGTGCTTTGTTCATGTAAATTTATGCTGTTATTGGTGTTTTAGATTTTTAATATAAATTTCTATTTGGTTTTAAGTGACATGCTATATCTTTTAAAAATTTGCCACTTGATTATTATTTAACTTTTTACACGTGAATTTTTGGGAAAAAAATTGAATTGTGAAAGATGCATCCACGTATCCGTGTTCGAAATTTGAACTATTTTTAACCATGTTCCCGTATCCTATATTTTAGAAAATAAAAGTTCCGACACTTAGATACGTACTCATACCCAATACCCGATATCTATACACGAGTCTGAACATCATAGCCGTCTAGAGATTTGATGGATACTAGGTTTGTGGAGTTAACATATGATATTGATTCTTGTGTGTAGATTGCTCAGACGATGCAAATACCACTTGCTTATGCAGAGGATATTATTGGGGTTCAAGGAGCAAATATTGATTACATTCGACGAACTAGTGGTGCCATCCTCACTGTGCAAGAGAGCAGAGGACTTCATGATGAAATCACCGTGGAGATAAAAGGTACCTCTTCACAAGTTCAAACAGCACAGCAGCTAATTCAGGTACGTACTTCTTTTCATCCTTATTTTCTGCTCTTTTTTTTGTACTTCTAATACCAAGATTAGGCCATTGCTTTAATCTATAGGACACCTATCATATTCTTGCAGTAGCTCACATAGCAACTTAATGTATAACAAAGAATATAGCAATTCAACAGTTCCATTTTTTACTGCTGGTTTTTATCTTAGAAAATAGTGTGGTTGCAAAGTTGCGAAGATGCAAATTAGTAAGCCCACGAGTTCAATGACTAAACAATATACACTGCATGCATCCGATTTTCATTTTTACTGGTGTTTGTAATATTTGGACAGGGCGCGGTTAAAAAATTGCATTAGAGTCGAATGTATTTGCACGATGTAGCACTAAATGAATTACAAAACATTTTAGTCCTTGTTCGGCCCTTATTTTTTAAAATCATTTTCTCCCAAACTCATTTTCAATCACACATTTCGGGGACCTACAACTTTTATCAACTTTTTAACAACACATTTCATCAATTTTTATCAATATCTACCCGAAATCTGATTTTTAGCAAAATTAGACAGGCTCAATACCTGATTGTTACTTTCAAGAATGAAATGTGAATTTGAATGAGAGCTAAAGATAACTCTCATTTCTGTTAAGCAGGAATTCACCGGTGGTCATAGAGAAACAATTCCCGAAACTTATAGCAACCTGGACTCAAGTTTGAGGCCTTCCTACTCTCAGCTTGGCATGGACTCAAGTTCGAGGCCTTCCTACTCTCAGCAGCTTGGCAGTGGTTCCTACTCGTCCTCATCGAACAGAGAACAACATTATGATGGCTATGGATCATCTGGCCTCGGAGGATATCGTAGTTTTAGGCTATGAATTGGTTTTCGTTGTTCAGAATTTTCCTTACAACTGTTATAGCATCTATGCCAGATCCTAATCTGTAAAGCATCTTCCCATAGGTCATGGAAAGAAACACAGTTTTTTGTAATTCTGTTTACTTGTATGTGGTTAGGTCTTTTGATATTTGTGCTCAAAATTTTATTGTTTTTGAGCTGTTACTAAAAATTTCGTGAATGTCGAATTAACATTATTTTATATTGTTGTGCGATGTTTATTTTTGTCACAGTATCTGAGTTGTAAGGATGGTTACTAAATCAACCGAAGTTTGGCATTACCAGATAAATTTTCTACCTTTCTTGGTAGAATGCCATGGCCAGTTAAAAAAAAAAAGGTTTTTGCACCAATCACTTACTGCCACACTTTCATCCGTCATCCTGGATGTCAAATTCATCTATGACAAAGTGGCATTATTCTATAAGAAATGGCCTCTGTATAATTGCTGGGTACACTTGATTTTAATCATAATTTATTGAAAAACACTGCCATCAACTGTACTAATCCAATAATATGCTGACTCAGCATTGTCTGTAGAAGTATAGCGTATCTTAACAACCTTATTAATAATACTATGTCTGTTTAATAATCTTTAACAATTTGAGCTGGACAAGATATACTAATTTAAAATAGAAAATTTCAATGCCAGAAGCAAAACTACGTTATACAGGAAAATACAATGCTCCCGATTGATTTTACCATAAAGGAAAAATAGAAAATACGAACCCGAGCAACATGAGGGCTTATTTTTCGTGGGATCTCGACTGATTCTACCACGGTGCCATTGAGTCTAATCTTAGTCCTAAGACACCGAGGGAAATCAGTCAAACCAATTCGATTCGTTCGGAAACTTAAACCATGAAAAAAGGAGAAGATGAAATCTCATTGCTGACAAATTCATTGATAAGACTGTTTTAGATGCTCATAGGGCTGTCTGGATCATTTAGAGATGCTATGGCTGACTCTATCTTTCCTCTTAAAAGGTCTTTTTCCTCTTCATTGGCCTGGCAAAAAACATGTTAATCAGCACAACTCGAAGCCACTACAAAGAAAATTAGAATATTTTTGCTCGTATTTTAACAAAGGAAAAATTAGGGCTGTGCTTCCCAACTTATCACGTTGTCTAGTTCTGGATCCATAACCTTCAAAATTGAGATTTTTAGGTTTCCACATAACGGAAAATGTCGATATAAATGTTAAAATGGAACTTAAATTTAAGTTGATTGATGATTTGACTCTAACTATACATATAATCTATGTGCCAAAGCTCACGAACTTGTAAAAAGTCATTGGCCACTTACAATTATATAGGGATTTGAGCAACAAATTGATAATGTTTCAACAGTTTCAAGATTCATGGAAGCCTAGTGGCCATAGAAACCCATACATACAAGTGAATAGAGAGGAGAAATAAAAGCTTTAGGACAAATTAGTGGGTTGAAATATTTCTTATTTAATAAACCACGTTTTTTTCAATGCACCATGCTTTTTTGTTTGTACAACTATTCAAAAATCACGCGGTGCAATTGTATTAGCCAATTTTCTTTTCAAGGGTCAGAGTTGGGAAGGATTAGATACATTGTCAATGAATTAAATTCAATTTAGATTAATTCTATACTTTCAAAACGAATCGAAAGACGACACGATACGAGACGAGACATCAAATTCATATGACAACGACAGAGATCTTTGAAGTTTTGTGCCAATCTACTGTTGGATTCTCGATCAAACTTGAGGTCCCAGGATACAAGGTTGTTTTCAGCTTTTGCTGACATGAAAATGGTACAAGCATCTTTATTCTATATTCTTGAATATTTTTGTAAAATAATCATTTAATTATCAGCACCATAGGATAAGAATATCTTAATTTATACTAATTATATTATTTATTATTATTTAACATTTTTTTACAAGTCAACTTGCATTATTGATATGATTATGTTATGGTAGACCCCACTACAACCTATTTTCATGGGAGATCCATTTTGATGATATAATTTGATATTATCCCCCCTCCTGCCACTACCATATTTTTGGCTCTATCATATATTAAATAATTTTTAATTAATGGTAAGTTTTGGTCTGAAATTTGGGGTTCGAATAGCCAGGACGTAAAATAAATTATCGTCGACTCGACTCGACTCGACTCCTAATAAACAGCGTGACACAGGTCGAATTTAGAACGGACCATCTTGCGACAAAAGGGACGAATTCGGTGGACCATAGTCGAGGACGTATCATTTTGATGCACTACATAGTAGTGGGCCATCTAAGACACGTGTCAAGCTATGATAAGTGCATCAGAAATAGAAAAGAGTATAACCTCGACAAACACGGTCTTCAAAACCATTCCAGAATGAGAAGTGATATTGGCAGTAATGATTTTGAGCTTCAAAGATTCAAAGATCTCACAAAGCTTGACCATTGTGTTTGTTCCTTTACAGCATGTGAGGCTAATTACAACTGTTTTCTCCCCCATATTGGTTACCTTCAACTGCAAATCAATAAAATAAGTAATTAACAACTTAAAAATAATTGCTTATAAGTAAATTGACCAACCTTATGAGCCCACCTCAAGAACTTCAATAGGGCATGATCTTGATCCTGCAGAATCATAGTATTGATCAATTCTTGATCTCTTTGGCTTTGAACAAAAAGTTGTAGCCTCTTGATCGATGTCGAAAATCGAACCATTAGGCAATCTCCCAGACTCGAGCTCTGATACTTCGGCTCGAATTCTCCTCTCTTCTTCTTGCAATTCTTGGATATAGTCGATCGCATCTTTGACTATCGAAGCTTTATCCATCTAAGTTTCAACATAACACATGACTATTCGATCGAGAAATAATTGAGTTGGGGTCAAGAAAAAGTTAAATTTTTAGTAATGGCCTAATGGGGTCACCTTAGTAATGTTAGGGACAACTGCTCTTAGTGCATAGAGTCTTTCATTGAGTTTCTTCCTCCTATTTCTCTCAGACTCGATGTTCTTGGAAGCCATTGATGACAAGGTTCCATCAGGCGAGCTCGAATCATAGTATGCCGATAGTGTTTCGTCGTAATTATAACTGTAAAATTCAGACGAAACCATGGTCGATTCTATGATTATAGGTTCATTTCATAGTCGGACGAGACAGCAAAAGGATCGAAAAAACGAAAACTCTTACCTGTTAAATTCTACTGATTGGAGAAATCTAGTGGTTTCCCAATAATTGTTGTACTCATGATCAATATTCTCCATTTTTGAGCGAGTTTGAGAGAGAGAGAGTGAGAGAGAAAGAGAGAGAGAGAGAGAAAGAGAGGTTTTTCTTTGGTGGATTGTGGAATATATTTTAGAAGGGGAATTATATAAAGACAACAGAGGGACTGTTTTTTTCAAGTATTTTGTAAAGTTCTTAGAATGATCTTGACCGTCCATTTATCTAAATATGTGTGAATACTGTACAATTTCAAGTGCCATATACTGATTTTTTAGGGAATCTGGATCTTTCCATGCAATTAGGGTTCTCAATAGCCTCATATTATTTTTTACATTAAAAAAATTCTTTTATGAGGAAATTCGAGGTGGAGGTTAGATATCCGATGTCAGTTTTAAAAAGGGTTATATTACACCGTACTTTTCATTTATTGTACAGCTTTTGAATTTTATTGAAGGTCTCCAATCTTCGTTTATAATCTCATCTATGTCCTCGTCTCGTTCTTATCTTAAATCTTACATTCACTGTCATATCTGATCTCTGATGATGATTTTTGGACAAAGCGCTGTTCGGTGAAAATTAAAATTTAGATTTTAATTAAAGTTAAAATTAATAATTAATAATTAATTTTGATCACATATTTTATGAGATCCACAACTTTTTAATAATATATTTTAGTAATTTTTATCAAAATCTATTAAAAATATAATTTTAATCGCAACCAAACAGGGAATAAATGTTTTATTAGCATACTTTGAGATGAGTTGTATTAATTTTTTTTTTTAATGCTTATTAAGATATATATATGATGAATAAACGAGTCTTTTTATGTTCTAATAATTTTTTTAGATGCGAAAACCGACACTAAGAATTAGATGTGCTTATTAATGATATGCTGACAATAAGGATGCGAAAAACAAGTTGGGATATAATGCTACGAATGTTGGGGACTTTGAATTTAAAAAGAGGTGTAATAACAATAAAAAAAAAGTTATATTGTCAATATAGATACCCCTATAAATATCTCTAGAGTAGAATGTTGGACCTCTCGTGCTTCTTTAGTAACACTAGGTATAAGGGGGGCAAGATGGCTGAATATCTTGACGAGCGGCCCATTGCCATCACTAACCAAGTGGGATTTGAATTTCATTTTCTTTTCTATTATCGCAGGAGATTATCTAATTTATTCTATTTAAATATGTCAGTATAGTTTTCAGTGAACAATTGTAAGTGTGTCGAAATAAGTTTATATCTTTTAACCAATTGTTCAAAATGTGTATTTTTATCGTTATAAATTACTCGTCATAGGGTATTGAAACTCGAAAATAGTATCATTTTCTAAGATATTTATTTTATTTTTTTTAAAAGAAAAGTATTTTTTTAGAAGAAAAGTATTGTTCTTTAGTTGGAATGTGAAGTTATGCTCCCTTTATACTTTTCTATTTTACAACTTTTTTTCCATTATACTATACGTGTATTACAATTTTTTAATATCTTACTTTTTAATTTATGAGTATTTAGGAAGCACACTAATTGCTCGAGTGGGAATCTTACCTAGTATATATTAATTAAAGGTTTGTTTGCAGGATTTTTATATTGCTTCTCTTCCTTGTAGAAATTTTTGTGAGAAAGTTACATTAAACTTGTTTATATATAAAATCTCTTTTAGCCAGACAAAATATTTCAAAAAAATTATTCAAATATAATCAGTACGAATTCTCTCTAATTGAGATGCATCGACATTTCAATTATATAGATTCTTAATTCCTCTCCTTTCATCTCTTCCCACTCGGTCGTCCCTCTACTAGCAACCATCCATTTCTCAACGGAAAATTCTTCGTAAATTACAAGTGCTTTCTACAACTTGTAAGTAAATATTTATTTTCTTTCATTTTGTATTAAAGCAATTGACTATTGAAATCGCATGCTTAATATTCAAAGTCATTCTTAAGATCTATTTAAACTCATTTTATTAAACCCAAAAATTAATTAACTTTGGTCGGTGTTTACTGTTCACTCTTCACTGTTAAGTTACTAAAGTCAAGTAAACTTCGTTTTCGAAAAACAAAAAAGAAAATGTCATCCTTGTTGATAGATATTCACATGGGAGTGGGATCCATGCGTTTAAAAAAAATGTTGAAAAAATCCTATCCTTATAAGTTTAGTCATTCACCGTTTTTGGTCCAATATTGCAAGCACTAAATAATTACAAAATAAATGGACCCACTTTGTAATGCAATGCATATTACGCCATACATTTTAATAAAAAATAATAAATTTGTAAAAAAAAACGTTAGATGTACATAATTTTTGTACATAGAGTGTTACATAAGTGTTATGTAACACTCTATGTACAAAAATTATGTACCTCTAGCAAGACCCTATAAAAAATAATTATTTAATTTGTAGGTAAAAAATTTATTTAACCCCCATTTGGTTGAAATTAAAATATACATTTTAATCTAAATAAAGTCAATAATTATTTTTAATAATATATTTTATGAGTTTCATAACTTTTCAATGATACATTTTATTAACTTCTATCAAAATTTACTAAAAATATATTTCTTATTTCCCCAAATGGGAGCTTATTGTTTCTAAGATTTGACTATTTTAAAAATTTTATTTGATACTACCGTTTTGGGAAATTGATTATTGTAAGTTCCGAAGAGTTCTTCACCATTACCGTCACTACTATCATTATTTCTTGATTTACGCAGCAAAGCATAAATTAAAGACTACGCTGGTCCAGACATGATGTGTTTCTTTCGCTATTGAAATTATTTTATTTAAATTACAAAGGAATCTTGTATTCTAAAGAAGAAATAAATTATGTATCGTTCAACAACATGATTCATTAGCTCAAACACTAAAGGCTCTAATGCTACTCTTTTCAAAACACAAACTTACTATACACGTTTTAATTTTCACTTAACTTTGTATCTTTGACCAAGTCACTTTTTGTTTATTCTAAAAACCAATTCATGAATTTGTATTTATTTGAATCTAAAGACATACCCCTGTTTGACAACTATTTTTAACAGGATTTTATTTAATGATTATGATTATTTTCATTTTTACACTACTTAGTAAATCATAAATAACATATTTCACTATTTTTTTTGTTTTTTTATCATAAAAGAAGAGAAAAAGGAAAAAATGAACATGAAAGAGAAGTTTATTTTACAAGAATAACCAACAATATATGTTGTCTATAATCTCGAATACATTAGACATTGTCTATAATCTCGAATACATTGGACATCTAACAGTCTAAAATTATGTTGTCCATAATCTCGAATACATTAGACATTGTCTATAATCTTATACATTGAACAGTATATCTTGTACATAATCTCGAATAAATTGGACTTCAATGTTAATCAAAAACACAAACTTACTATACCCATCCAGCTTTATAATTTAAACCCAAGTCTTTCCAATTTCGACCAACCCACTTTTACCCTATTTCAATTTGATAGGGAGAGGGGCGTGGTGTAAGAGTATGACGTCAACGCCGATTACGTCATCCGATTACGGCATCAAAGCCAACAAACTGAGTGGGATTCATTAATTTCGGCTGTACTTTTTGGTCCACCCGTTTACACTCGAAGTCTTCGATCCAGTCACCTGAAAAACATTGTTGAACTATAGGTAGATTCCATTGGACAGTTCACATTGGACTAGGATACACCCTTTTTTTTTTTGGAAAGAATACAAATAAATAAAATAAATGGACTGTGTTTTTAATAGTTTAAGCCCCATTTGTTTCCCATTATCTGAATACAAGAATTAATTTTGTAACCTTTTTTCCCAACACATGAGTCCTATTGTGAGATAGAAAGTCAAAAAAATTGGCTGCTGTATTTGCAACAGTAGGAAAATCTATTAAAATGAAGCAAAAAATTGAAAACAAACTACACCTAAATTTTTGGATACGGGAGTTTAGTACTAGAGTAGACAAAGATTTTATGTTCAAGTCTTGTATTTAACCTTTGATGAAATAATAGTTGCGAACATAAGAGAGATGATCAAAGATAGTTTAAATAAATAAACCCGTATCACCCAAGAACGATATATGGAATCATTAAAAATTTGAAGCGTGAAGCGCAATCAGATTCAATATTTGGAGGATTCACATTATTATATATTAGAGTAATATATGATTAGTTGGTTCACTATAAGAAAACACTTTCACCAATTGAGAATGTCCCCGAAAGTCAATATTTTGTTGTAGAAGAGCTACCATTTATACGTATTCAACGACAAAATTTTGTTGGGTCATGGAATATCATATTTAATGACCAATTTAGTTATTTTTTTGGTCACTAGTTAGATATTTGACTACCAAGTGATTTCGACAAAGAAAAAGATGATCACACAAACTTCGTTAACAATAAAAAATGACTAAGTTATTCATCATTAAATACCACTTATATCCATAAAATAATTCGTCGCAATAATTAATTTTAACAAAGAAGTCGAAATTTACACATCTTTAAAAGTTCTTGCTTTCATTAATTATTTCAATAATAAAGGGATTACAAAAAAGTTCGTCGGCTCAGACGGTTCGGACTCGGCTGGAAAAATCTCGAGTCGAGCCATTCCACGGAGCTGAGGCTCGGGCCGAGCCCCATTTTGGGGAGTCGGCTCGAGCCCGAGCTAGCATGTGTTGCTCGGCTAGCTCGTTCGAGCTGCCCGATAAAAAAAATTAAATAAAGCAGGCAGCTAGTTGATCGTACAAAGCAGGCATCTATTTTAGCTGTTTGAGGGAAAAAAATTCAAGCCGGCTCGGCTCGGACCCGGCCCGCTAAGGCTCGAGCAGAAAGCTCAGGCCGAGCCTCTTTTTTTGGCCCAAAAAAATTCGGTCTAAAAAAGCTCGAGCTTGGAGTTTCGGCTTGTGGCTCGGCTCATTGACATGACTAGTTCTCCATCTCCATTCTGTCATTGTCTCTATTCATCGTCCCTTTTTTGTTTGATTCACTGATGAAGTTTGCAGTTTTGTAGAGAATGAACACTATTTCTCCAATTTCAAATGTTTTAAAAGCTTGGGAAAACATGGTTCATATGTGATTAAAGGCCAGACAAGTTGAAATTTCTGTTGTTTTTGAGTTTCTAAGTTTGTTTTGGTTCTGTATCTTTCATTAGAATTTTACCATGTTGAGTGATTGAATTTTGATGTATTTATTTATAAGTTAGAAAGGGATGAGCATTAATTAGTTTCATCAATATGCACCTTTTGCATATTGTTGAAGAAGTTCAAGTGTAGTTTCACATTCGTGATACAAATTCGCATGAATGTGAAACACATTCGCATTCTTTCATCTCATCTAACAACTAGCGAACCAAAAATTCGACAAAGAAGCATATTTATTCGAAGTGTCGATCAACCATCAACATAAATAAACGTTTCTAGCACAGGCTTTGAAAATAAAGAAAAAAGAACATCTTATCTATAAACTCATAAAAAGTTTATTCTAACTCACTATTCAAGTTAAATGTTGATAGTTCGCCATGACATTGTTAACATTATGTCTTAAAAGCATTACATTTATGTATAATATGTCTTATTTACGAATCATTGCATTTTTAATCAAGTTTTTAAGGTTACACTAATAGTTGCTCAGCTGGAAACACTGTCCTGAAACCCTGAATTGTCACTTTAAATTTTAATATAGACGTAAACGACACTAACGAATCAAACATAGTCATTTTGATTGCTGAATGGGGATAAATATGTGGCACAATATGAAGTAAATATGACAAATGCACAAGAACAAAAGATAATTGGCAGAGAAATGAGAATTTACTAAAATATGAAGAAAAAATACAAAGATTTTGTATTTGCAATATTGTTTCACTTGTCTAAATCATAATGAAGAACTAACTAACTATATACCCGAAACGTTTCAAACCCTAGAGCGGGAAATGGACGCTCAGCTAATGGGAATGTGCCAATAATTTCTCCTTAGTTCATATTTTGACCATTTCAAGTTTAACACAAATTCAAAACTTCCAATTGAACTTTCAAATGGAATTTCATCTAGAATTGTCAAATAAACTTCGAATAGGATTCTTAAATAGTATTTTAAATAGAATTCAGATCACGTCCTAATTCTAACAAATTTCATATTGACATGAATTCTACTGTAATGAACAAAACTTCAAAAATTCTTTACTTGAAACAAATCTCACTACAAGGACTAATACTTAACTTTTCGATAAAAACATTAAACAAAATTCTCCATTAAAATTTTCAATTGGAAAAATTCTCCACCGTTGCTATAAAACATAACTAGTGCAAACTCCCAACTGAGTATCAACTGAATTCCAAACACTACTCAGCATAATTACTTGGACACCAAAGTTGCTCGAATTATCCTCACGAGAAACCAAAACTACAAATGATTTAATAATCACCAAACATAGTAGAAACAAGCCCTGTACACATCATCACAACTAAATGTTTTAATAGAAGATTCTTTGCTAGAATTAATACCTTCAACCACATTCAAGGTAAAATCAACTAAATTAGCATCTCCGTACCTATGTGGAGGCCTAATATTTATCATAGGTCCATCTCTAACAATTGAATACGATGACAACACTGGTAATGATGACAAAGAGAAATTATCCATAATTTTCGAGCTTGACCGAAATGTATTCTTCAATGTAGACTCCAATCTAAAACTTCAACGGTACATAACCAAACTCCTAAATCTTGCCTATTGATCTTCAAAGTTCTATATAACCATGTAAGACATATAATTGAGACCTTCTATGTCCCTTCATCATAATATGGACATATTTACTAACCTTTAGGACTCCACCTTCACCGATATATGTATATCCTTTCGAGTCAAGAGTACTCAAAAAGATAAGACTTCTCTTCAAATCTGAAGCTTGTCTCATAGTATCAAGTGTTCTGACAATACCATCAAACATTTTAATTCCGACTCTTCCAACACAAAATATTTTACAAGGTGTATTATTACCCTTCATCACAACACATTTCGAAACTGTTTCATATATAGAAAACAAATCTCGATTGTGATACATATAAAAAGTGTAAATTATATCAAGAATCCAATCATCGTTAGGTTTGGATTCACCGTCAGAAATAATCAAAAGTTTTCCACCATCGTGAGAATTTTCTGCAATACTGGCTTCACCTGAAATATCCAATTGCTTTCCCTTCTGATTAGCTGTAGCTAATTTCTCTTAATTCGACAACTTATAGCAATCATTTATCATGTATCTTTTCTTCATTTAATAATTACAAATTTTAATACTAAAGTTAGATTTTAATTTGTCCCTCGTATAACCACCATCAACAATAAGGTCATCTCCATGAGCCTTAGATCCAACAAGATGTTTCATCTTCTCCTTTAAAAAATAGAGTATCATAGACTTCTTAAATTGTGAGAGATCATGGTTGTATAAGATCGTGTCTCTAAAAATATATATATATAAAGCGTGAAAATTAAACCCAAATTCTCTTCATCGTATTTAACTTCCAAAGTTTCCAAATCAAGGGCGTTTTCCTTAGAAATAGTTAGGTGATCTTCAAGGAATGTAAATTATGTTATATAATGAGAATATAAACGCTCCTTTAAATACAATTTGCTAGTTAGACTGTTCGTCATGCATAACTACTCCAATTTCAACAATAATGCAGCGTCGGTCTTGTCCTTCAAAACACCATGAAGAATATTATTCGAAAAATAAAGATGAATCTATGATACGGTATTTCGACTCCTACATTGTTTTTCCTCCGACATCCAAGTTGTGGACTTCTTCTCAAATTCCAACAATGAATCATCTTAATCTATCTGAGCGAGCACTGCGATCATATTTACCTGCTATAACGAAAATCTTGTGCTGCAATTAAAAAGGAAAATATCATATTTCATGGTTGCCATCACAAAAGATCAAGCTAAGCTTTTGACTTAATCGAACCTCGCCCTAATACTAGTTTATTGTAATATGAGGATAAATTTATGGCACAATATGAAATAAATATCACAAATGTACAAGAACAAAAGATAATTGACAGAGGAAATGAGAATTTACTAAAATATGGAGAAAGAATACTAAGATTTTGTGTTCATAATATTGTCTAACTTGTCTAAATTACAATGAAGAGCTAACTATATATAAGGAACGTTTCAAACCCTAGAAATAGAGTTATAGATGGAAAAAAATGTTGAAAAAGCGTAAAAAATGTGAAATGGGCTTGGGTTGGACGATACCACTGCTCTAGTGCCAGGCAAGTGCCAAGTGGGCAATGACTCTGCTGCTCAAGTGTTAGTGCCATCTCCTTGCTTTGCGTGTTTGAGTGAGAGATGGGCGCTTAGCTAACATGAATGAGCTGAGAATTTCTCATTGATCCATATTGTGACATCTTCAAATCCAACACAAATTTCAAACTTCCAATTGAACTCTCAAATTGAATTTCAACTGGAATTGTCAAATAAACTTTGAATACGATTCCTAAATAGCATTCCAAATAGAATTCGGGTCACACAATAATTCTAACAGATATAAATGACAAAATTTTCTACACATTTGGTTGATTTTACTAAGCTTTTAGGAGAAACTAGGACTGAAGAAAACTCTCGAATCGAATTGAACAGTTCTTTTTAAATTAAATATCTGAACGGGTATCTAAATCGAGAACCGACAGATTTGGTTCAGTTCTCGATTCTAGACCAAGAACTGAAAAATTGAATATCTCTAATTTTTTTTATTTTAAAAAAGTCAAATTATTTTTTTTATCTAAATAAATTTGTGAACTAATTAATTTAGTTCAAACCTAAAATATGGTTTTCTTATTTTAATTTTCAGTCCAATTAATCAAACCGACCTAAATTTTACCAAAATCTCTTATTTTACCGTCGTGTCATTTCTGTCTGGAGAAATTGAATTGGAAGCCTCTCTTTATTATTGTGAGCTTGTTATCTCCCTCTTCTTATAATTTTAACTGTTAAATTTATGAGAACTCAATAAAGAGAGGCGCAAAAGATATTATGTGATTGAATTACATTAATTTGTAAGAGCTAAAATTGAATATGTCATAAGTTGAATTAATGCAGCATTGTTATAAATATGAAAAAATTAATTATTGTATGGAACTGCAGAATCGAGTGGAACCGAACCTCGAATAGTTTCATAATTAAATTTGGACTTAACGGTTCTATTTACTGAATATTCGAAAATTCGAGTTCGATTCCCCTTAAATTCGATTTGAATCGGACCATTTCTAGTTGTATGAGAAACGCACCCTTTTGTTGACAAATTTTGTGAGGCGGGATATTTATGTCTGACGTGATATACTAATTAACATCATTTATGTTCATGTTGAAATGTAATAGTAACACGTGGGGCATGACTTTCATAATACCTAAATAAAAGCGTGGGATGCGTAAAACACGTTTCACTCTATGGCATTAGTTTCACGTGCTACCGTCCATTTAAATTTGATCTGCTGAATTGCCAATTGCATTCACATTTGAAAAGGTTGACTCATTTGTCTATTTCAACCACACGTGACTCGTGCCAATAAACTAATAGGTTAGTCCTAGTCTCTCTGATTATACTTTTTTTCATTTATTGTAATCATGAAAGTGGGAAAAAGTTTATGAAAGTAAATAATAACGAAATTGTCAATGTTCAAGAAGTCGATTATTGATTATATTCTGGTTCGTTATGTAGAAAATGTAAACTATCGCATTCTTCTTGTTTGTTGTTATGTGTGAATGCGGTGACCTCAAGGTTGGCTCTTTTGATTTTCATCTTTTGGTTACGGTTGCCTTGAGAATGTTTTGGACCATTTTGAATGAGCAGAATTGATATTGGTTACACTCGACACGATGGATGTGAAGAAGTCAATTCAAAGCACTAATTCTATTTCATTAATTTTATTCACTTGTCTGATTTGGCATGTAGGCACAACGAAAGTTTTCCGGCTGGAAGGCTTCAAAATTTCCATGCCTTTCTTGGTTGGACCAATCGTCTTTGAAAGATGTTCCACTAGAAAGAAGATCTATTTACATAGATCATTCGTGGAATGAAGAATTTCTTCATAACGAGATTGACACTATATCCTCTATTGAAAATGCTTAATGTGACTCTACGACAAGACCTTTTGGTGTAATTTTTATCCTTTCTTGACCTTTAAGTTGTATGTATACACAGAAAACATATATTCTTCTTCTTTGAACCTCCACTTGTTGGGATTGAACAAACACTCCAAGACATGCCTGATACATGAATAGATAGACCACTTAGTGGAATTTTCAAGTTCAATAATATAGAACAAAAAATTGTACAATCCCATAGAATCTCTCATACATCAAAATTCTCCAGTATTGTAGAAAAAAAATAATATTTTTACCACACCTATCAATTTTTACTCTTTGAACAACAAAAAAGGAGAACAAGAGGAACCAGGATATTAGATTTATAATTTTTCCTCACAAAATCCTCAAGCACACCCAAGAGAAATTCATAATGTACAGGATGAGAATACAATGTGTCATCAAGTTTCACCCCAAGATAGCCCATAAAATCTCACGAATTAGGATAACCAAAACATTAAGGGGAATGACTTTATTTATATGGACACAAAAGGAGAGTTTTTATTTTTATTTTTATTCGACGTGAGATTCATAATAGTCACATTACAAATAAAAAGAAAAATTCTATTTGCAAGACAAACACAATCCAATTAAGTAGACAATAATAAGTTAAAATCTTAACAAAATGTGTGCACACGAAGGAAAAAAAAAAAAGATGTGTTTGTGTAGATTTTTCCAAAATGAAATGGAAAGTTTGCCATAAATGTTTTTGTCATAGGACCCCACTAAGTCGATACCTTCTGGGCCCAATCAAATTTGACTTATTCCAAAGCTTGTACCATATAATGGATACAGCACAGATAGAAACCAAGGCTAGTTGGGCAGACCAATCTCCACAATTGGGCGAGTCCAATAAGCAGCCCAATGTATTTTCCTTGAGCTCCAAGTTAAATAAAAAAAAAAATTTAGGAATGACTGTTTGATTATCATTAATTGGAAAAAAAGAGAGAGTTTTGAATAGTATTTTTAGGATAATGTGGTTAAAAAATAGGAAGTTTTGGTATACGTGTAAGATATTCTATAGTGTGATGTGTGGTTGAAAATAATCATATATCAAACCATAAAAATAAATTAATGGGTGTCAAACAGGCACTTGATGTTTATATCTTCAAGATTTTCTCGTCTCTCTTAATTTACACAAAGAAAAATACATAATTATCACAGTTTCAAGATACACTTTTAAATTTAAGAAATTTGTAAAATTCTTTCAAAAATCAGGTAATCACATTTGTGACCATCTGATAAAATTTTCGTTACCAATTTATTAATTAAATAGGTAAATATAGGGATAACTAAAAAGCTCGCCTATTCGGATGGCTTAAGGCTCTGACCGAGCCCCATTTTGGGGCATCGGCTCGAGCCCAAGCCGGCCCGTTAAAAAAAAATTAAACTAAGCTAAAATAGCTGTCAGCTACAGCTTGACTACTGCGTGCAGGTAATTGTTTAGTCAATAGTACAAATCACGTTTTAAACATTTTCAAAATTTGAATTTGAAATTTAAATATAGTTAAAATGGATATATTTTTTTGTCTATAAATACAGGGAAAGTTTTACAACTTCATATCAATTTACTTCAATCTATCTCTAATTTTTTTGCTCAATATTCAATATTCTAGTTTTCAATTTCTTTACTCTGATCTTCAATTTGGACATTTAGTTGTATTATAGTTTCAATTTCAATCTCTAATTTCTTTATTCAATCTTATTCAATTTCTTTTACTCTAATATTTAATATTTTTTTACTATAATACCTACAAATAAATTTTACTAGTGATGAGATTATTCAGTTTAAAGGTAGTTCGAGTACTCCAT
>CAIGRB010030339.1:1191-22403 GCA_903798255.1 Fraxinus quadrangulata | reverse complement strand
TTTTTTTTTTTAAACGAAATTCTAATAAATAAAATAACAAACTCAAATTAAAACTGGAGATAAGATATGTGATTAAATAGTTAGAATTTTCGATTTCACTTAAGTTATTTATCATACATCTAATTCCAATTTATTCAACCAACTTTTATACATGCCACGATCGAATTAACCTATTGTATTTAGTGATCTCTCTCAAACAACACTAATTTTATTCATATGTCCGAACTTACTATATTTCTATATAAATTCACACACATATGAACACATTTATCTATAGGAATTCAACAAAGATCTCATAGCTTATAATTATCTCTCGATCTCTTATAATGTCTATGTTAATTATTGTACTAGTTAGAAAAATACAACACCTCTCGATCTCAATATTATTCCTAAATCAATTAATTGGTGCGCAAACAATTAAAGCATTAAACACACAATAATTAACTAACTAGTATAAAAAATGATATGAAAATCTTGAAATTAAACATATAATAAAAAAAAACTTAAGCTACATCATCAATCCTAATAAAAAAAGTATTTAGCCATTTATAATGTTGAATTTAAATATACAAAAGTGGAAAGATATAATAAAAAATTGACGAAACGTGATTAATTTTGGCTAAAATTGAAGCTGCTGTCGCCACTATGCGTGTTTCTATATATACTTTCTGTTTCCTCCAAAATTGCCGACCTATGCATGAATATATATGAATATAAACTGTAGCTTCAGTTTTCTCCAAGTTTTTGTCTCATTTTTTCTCCAGAATTCAGCCCTTTTGTTTCTTTTACTCAATGGCTACCATTCCTTCTTTAAACTGTAGGTATATATCCTAATCAACCCATAGTTCCTCTCTTTTAATTCATCCAATAAAAGTCTAATTGAGGCCCATTTAATGTATTATTTTCTTCAAAGCAAGTCCTTTTCAAAGTACAAACTTTAATCTTCAAACTTTGCCTCCAATAATTTAGTTCCTGTACTTTGAATTTTTGCCATTTTACATTCTTCTCTTCAATTCTTCATTAAACATAAAATTTTACTTACAAAATAAAAAATAACATAAGTTAGGTAGAATTTAATCCCAAAGACAATAAAATATCATTAT
Organism: Fraxinus quadrangulata; assembly: GCA_903798255.1. Classification (NCBI taxonomy): domain Eukaryota; kingdom Viridiplantae; phylum Streptophyta; class Magnoliopsida; order Lamiales; family Oleaceae; genus Fraxinus; species Fraxinus quadrangulata. Next base: position 21,300 of record CAIGRB010030339.1, on the reverse strand, counting down.
TTAAGGTAACAAATAAGTATATAAACTACGCTTATCAGTAATGAAAGGCAGTATCCAATTGTATCAAAAATTGCTCGTGATATACTAACACCTGCGATATCTACGGTAGCATCGGAGGATGCATTTAGTTGAGGTGGTCGAGTTTTATGTGACGAACGATCAATACTAAAAGAAGATATATTGGAGTCTTTAATATGTTTGAAAGATTGAGAATGTGCGGAATTACATTTTCAAGAAGAAGTTGACAGTATAATGGCCGAAGAGTTGCAGTAGATTCAAGCATAAGATATTGTAAGTTTTTAAATTGATTAGTTTCAAAAAATACGTAATTTAATTTTTTTTTTTCAAGAAAAATTTTACACGAAAAATTTTAATCGTATACAATTTTAACTCCACCTACGATGATTGTAGCTGGTCCTAAACTTGGATAAATGATGAAGATTTTAACTATTATTTAATTTATAGTACGTATAATTGTACAAATTTTAAATTCCTTAAGAAAAAAATTTAGATTTGACATGAAAAAAAAAAACCCGAGTTGGCGCCGAGCCTCACTTTTTTGGTCAAGCTTTTGCTCGGCTCTGCTCTGGTCCAAAAAAGTTCGAACCTGTTTTGCTCGAACCAAGTATGAGTTTTGATTTTTGGCTCGTTGACAGGACTAGGTAAATATCACAATTTCATATAATTTATGATCACTAATAGCACATTTTTATAGGGTACAACATAGTTATCGGTTATAAATTATCAAATTAACCGATAAATTTACCCAATTAATTGATCAGAAATTACAATTCATCTCTCCCACCTCATCTCAGCATATTCCACTACTATTGGCACCACCCAAAATGCCGTTGTCGTCTCAGATCCACAACCTAAAACGATTCTAATACGCCACCACCTTCACCTCCAACAAACCACCACCATCGCCTGAACCCTACCTCCATTTTCTTTCCCATTCTTCACCTATTTTTTCCTTGCACCACCACCGCATGATAGCTACTAATTTTCTTCTCACCTAACCTCACAACATCCCACCCTATCCCCATCCCCATCCCCACCACCTCCAACAACCATAAGGAGATAGACATGAAAAATGGCCAACATTACAGTCCTCACCTTCGATAACAGTGTACCATACATCCACCACACTACCAATGTTGCACCACAACCACTTGCAAATCTTTACACCATCACCATCACCACCACCACCACCACATAACAACACACCACCACCCAATGTCACATTGCCAATATGAGCAAATCTAAACACTGCACCATCACACTGTAGATCCGCACCACCACACAAACAACATCGCACTACAGCCCATTTCCCACAGCCCATTTCCCACCCCACCATCGTGATTGAGATTTTGGTCGAGGTTTGAGTTAGGGTTCTTTGTCCCTTGCGATTAGGATTTGATTGTGTGTCGATCCACCACGAGTTAAGGGAGGAGAAGGCAGTGGGTGGCTTTTCATGATGATGGTTGGAGTTGGTGGGTAGTGGCCAAGCTGATTGAGAGAGAATAGATGCATATATGGTAGACAGAAAGCAACAACATCTTGGTTGTGTGGGTGTGGGTGTGGGTGTGGGATACGTGGGTGAGTGGTGTAGTGTTGTTGGGATGAGGGTGGGGCGGGTGCACTTTTTTTTTAAAGATAAATTTTTGTACCTGATTATCGAAAGGAAAATGCTAAAGGAACATAACCCTTCACATAAAGGTGTCCATAATGGACATCTGGCGCCCCCTATTGGAGGGGGCGCAAGTCCCCATTATGGACACCCTTATATGAAGGGTTATGTTCCCCTAGTATAACCCTTATCGAAATGGGATGTTCAAGTTTATATGTATTTTTCGCATTTATTTATGTACTTTTTTTTATTCTACCTAATATTGAAGAGACCTTGTTTTGTAGCACCTATTTTTTCTTTAGAATAATGCTGAGCGTACAAGTAATGGTTCACATGAAAGATACATGTATTTGAATTTTCTGATGTGGCGTGAAAATAAATAGGTGACGTGTCGGAGAATTTTCAAAGAAAAGAGATGAGTGGTAACGACCTAAATATTTATAAATTTATTACATTTTTTTTATGTTTTTGTCTTAATTTTTGGGGTCATTACGAAATATCAAAAGAAGTCGAAATATTGTATTTTTTTTTTACCATTTCGAAGTACTGAAAGCCTAGTGTTCCACATCGTCAACAGTTTACAAAAGTACTAATCGTAGCAAATGTTATGCTATATTAAAGTAGGCAATTTCAAACAAGCATTTCGAAAATTTCGATAACATGCCAACTTTATTGTTCTTCAACGATCATCTGCTAATCAAATTCTTAATTTGCCTACATCTCGAAGCTTGTTTCGAGAAATACATCATAGATATATCGAATGGTCTAAATAAACATTTAAAATAGTTAAACATACGTTAAGCTTTCGCCTTAAAAAAAGGCGTATAACTCGTATTTTCTTTAAATTATTTCAATTATTTCGTTAATGTTTATTATTTTCACACGACGAATTCCTCAATATAATTTACATCATTTTATTAGGAAATTTTACATGAGATTTACATGGGGGTATGAATTGTTTTTCCTAAAAATTCCTAACAAAATTTTTACATTCGAAAAACTTTGACGTCATATCCTATGTAAAATTTCTAATAAAATGATGTAAATTATATTAAGAGATTCATAGAGCAAAAATAATAAACGTTAATGAAATAATTTAAAGAAAAGAAGTGTAATACGCATTTTTTTAACACACATGTTTGATGCATGTTTAACTATTTTCGATGTTCGTTTAGACCATTCGATATGTCTATGATATAGTTCTCGAAACGAGTTTTGAGATGACATAGACGGTTTAAGGATTCGACTAGCATATGATTGTCAAAGAAATTTTAAGGTTAGCATGTTATCAAAATTTTCGAAATACTAGTTTGTAACAGTTGCTATGATTAGTCATTTTGCGAGCTGTTAACGATGTTGAAAAATATGCTGTGAGCACTTTGAAATGATATTAAGAATGCAATATTTAGACTTTGTTTGGCATCCCATAGTTATTTCGAAAATTGACATGTTGAAAATGGAAAGTTGAAAATTTTAATTTTTCCTTTTTTAAAAAAAAAATACTATCATCATGTAAAGCCTCTGTAAAGTAACCCCTATACATGTAGCGTGATTGTTTTCTTTATCTTTTTCTTCCCTCGGGATACGTGAAGTTTAGGGTAGATGTAGGAATAAATTTACTATCGTAGTGAAAATAATAAATTCATGAAATTTATTAAGAACAAGATTTAGTTGGTTGTTCTTATTTTTCCCGAAATATGGGACCCCTCATGTTTAGATGGAAGCCAAAATTGTTGTACATTATTCGCTAAAATTATGCAAACCGTAAGTACACGGGTGTTTTCAAGTAATAAAGTGGATGTTGAGTAGGAGTCGATCCCTCTAAGAGTGTTTCTTCCAATTATATGATAATTGATTCAAATTAACAATAAAACACACACAACTAGATTTTTAGATTGAAAGTGAGAAGAAAATGAAATTGACATATAATTAAAATATGCAATAATAAAATGATGAAAATTTAGGTTTTAAAAATGAGTTGGGATTCATGATTCCACTTGACCGTCACTAAATTAATTTCTCCACAAATGAATTAATAAAATACTTACTTATCTTGTTAAACTCTGATTCCCTATTTTAGTTAATTACCTCTCTCGATTGAAATTAACCATAATCAGTTGGTTTAATATACTATANGAAAAAAAAAAAAAAAAAAATTCTAGGGTTTCTACTATCTCGTTCTAAAATGTGCAAGAATTTTTCAATAATCGCACAAATGATTTGACAAAATCATATAGTTGCCACAATAATGATAATGCATTCAGAACATTGGTAAAAGTACAATAATACAACCGTTCATGCATTAACAAGTAATATATGAATTAATATAGCTAGGTCAAGCTTCCTCTTTCATCCCAACATCAAAATATTTAGCCCATTGTATTTAGATAGAGCAAGGTGAAAAGATAAGAAAAATGCAAGATGAAGAAATAAACCCATCATTTAGTTGGATTCTTGAAACTTGCTGAGTGTTGACCTTGATTTCTCCAAAATTTTCTCCCGTAGTGTGATATTTTTCTCCCTTCTTTGCTTGAATTTTTTTTTTTTTTCTTTTGCTTAGTCTAGGGTTGTGGAATAATGAATGAAAAAGGGGTAAAAACAATCCTCACGTAATTACATAAAAAGGTCCCTAAATAAATTTAAAACGCGTATGTAGGTCCTTATTTTAAACCCAAACAAGCGCCTAGACTAATGTGAGGCACGTATCTGCTTGGCTGGGCAACCCTCAATCACCCAATTCGGTTTGAACCCCCAAAGAATTGCACGTTTGGTCCTCCAACTTTGATTTCCTCCACTTTAGTCTTGAGATTTTGAATTTCCTTTCAATCAAGTCCTTCATAATTTTCAAATCAAGTCCTTGAACTTTTAGGCTTGTACATTTTTGTCCCCAATGTCACATTTTATTTATTTATTTATTATTATTTTGTTTTGAGTTTCGCAACCCCCCCCTTCCTTTAGCTTCATTCTCCTCCAATTTGAAATTTTAGCCTACAAAAGCCACAATTACACAATTGTGAATAGGAATTCGCTCATTTTCGTCAATTATTTGCTCGTTAAAATGCCTATAAGTGTGTTTAAATACACTTATCATATATTATCAAAATTATTTTCCTTTTTCTACATGTAGCATTCATTCATGTGACTAATGCAATTTCTTAGGTTTTGGGAAGAGAAAAGTGTTGAATTTTATGAAACTTTAAGGGCATATTTTCTTTATCATTTTCAAGTCGTTTTATGTTTTCGATTTTTCAAAACAGTGAAAACGCGTTCTCTTTCCTGTTTTTGAAAACTCGTTTTTGTAAACAAGTTAAAAATTTACAAAGAAAACCAAAAACAACAAATTTGTCGTTTTTGAGTGTTTTCAGTTATAATTAAGTCAAAATTTTCAAAACGTATTTTGGGTATTTTCAAAATAATTTTTCAAAATATCAAAAAGAACACATTTTCAATAATCTCAAAATGGACACTCAAAACATGAAACCCAAAATGAATTCAAAACTCAAAACACAAAATTAAAACACAAAAAGAACAACCCATAAAATTTCTGAAATATTCAAAAATTCCCAAGATCTCCATGTCAAATCACCAAAAATTTAATTAATGCGGAACGTACTTTGATCCATTGATTTATATCTTGAATATTGAATCTTAAATTTGCAATCCCTTTTGAATCTTGATTTGTTGTTCTTTAGTCTTGATTTCTTCAACCATTCTTCCTGATTTATGTGGATTTTGGATCTTACTCTTCAATATACTTTATCTTTTAATTATTGTGTTAATAGGATGTCACAAATAATGAGAAATTATATATGAATTTGGGATCACAATCCTATATGTAGCTTCCGTATGTATTCAGTACATCGTCAAATATAACCCCAATGGATCCGATCTCTATATATATAATTCGGTTTACACTTTATTTAGATACCCAAAACTCAATTACTTAATTTTTTATTAGATCACTTAAATTTCTATTTAACTTTATGATAATCTTTATATAAAATTAATTACATATGTCGGCATACATGACAAATTAATATTTCTCCCAACAACCTCCTACTTGGGCTAGATATGTTACCTTATAAATGTGTATAACCTTATGAGTTAAAAAACTTTTGCTATCATAACCAAAAGTATTTTCGAACAATCTCTCCATCAATTATATCAATATAGGATCAAAATGGTCTTCGTTACCTTATTCTTCGTTACAAATCTCGTCCATCAATTATATTCAAACATGTATATTTTCAATTGGTCATACCTTATTCTTTAATACCTTATACCTTAATGAGATCAAACCAAAAAATATGAATCAGAGTGAAAACTGAACTGAATACTTTGTTACTGAAATAAACTTGTATGTACACAAACAAAATTGTATGTCCAAAAAGACAACATCCAAAATTACAAATTCCTACTAAACTAGATATTATCAAAATATACAACACCCATGTGAGTGGTGTGTTCAAGAAAGATCTTGGATGGTAGACCTTTAGTAAATGAATTTGCTATCATGGAGTTTGTTCCAATATATTCTATAGTAATATGACCAATATGAACTCTTTCTTTAACAACTAAGAATTCAATGTCTATAAATTTTGACTTTGTTGAACTTCTATTGTTATTTGAATATAAGATTGCTGACTTATTATCACAAAATACCTTATGTGGTCTTTCAATTCCATACAAAATTCAAAGCTCGGTGACAAAATTTCGGAGCCACAATCTTGATTGGATACCTCATATCATACTACAAACTCTGCTGTCATAGTTGAAGAAGCTATAAGTGTCTGCTTAGCACTCTTTCGAAATATAGTTTCTCTAGCCAACAGAAAGGCATAGCCCAATATGAATCTTTTACTGTCTTGACATCTAGCATAATCAGAATCAGAATAAATAATGATCTCCAATTTGTTTGATTTCTTGTATGTAAGCATATAATCTTTTATTCTCTATAAATACTACATAATCTGATTGGCTGGTTTCCAATGATCCATCACAGGGTTATTTAAATATCTGCCTAGCATTTCAACAATGAATGCTATATCTGAATGTGTGCATACCTGAGCATACACACTCATAACTGCTGAAGCATAGGGAATTTTCTGTGTCTTCTTTACTTCAAGGTCATTTTTGAGGACATTGATTGGGACAAAACTCGTCTTCCTTAGCAACATGGGTATCATTTGGTTTGTAATCCTACATCCCAAATTTTGTAAGTACCGTAACGACATAGTTCTTTTGTAAGAATCCAAGAATATCCCGAGAATGATCCAGATGTATCTAAATCCCTAATACAAAAAGGCGTCACCAATGTCTTTCATTTCAAAATTCTTTGATAGAAATCTATTGATTTCTTGTAATAAGTCTATATAAATGTAGGCAAGCAATAGTTATCGACATACAATACTAGGAAAATATACTTACTTCCACAGTACTTGTGGTATATACAGTCATCAATTATATTAATCTCAAAACTAAACGAGATGATTATTTGATGATATTTGTGATACTATTGATGGGAAGCCTGCTTAAACCCATATGTGGATTTCTAAAGTAACTCAAGATTAAAATGTACCACAAGTGTCATTATAATTCTGAAAGAGTTTTTCGTTGAAATTTGAGAAAAAGTCTCTTTATAATCGACGTATTTCCATTGAGTAAAACCGTTTGTAGCAAGACGAGTCTTATATCTTTCCACATTACTCTTCAATCTCTCTTGATTTTAAATATTCATTTGCAATCAATGTGTTTCGTACTTTTAGGTAATGGGATAAGTTCAGAAACATCATTGTCTTTCATGAACTTTATTTCTTCATTCATTGCATCCATTCACTTTTAAGAATTATTAATTTGTATTGCTTAATGAAAATTGATATGATCTTCTTCCATCAATCTAATACCATCTCCATGTTATTGGAGAGATATTATAAAGTCATCTAGAATTGTATTTCTCCTTTCTCTAGTGGATTTTCTTAATGAAATTTGTTATTGAGGTTGATGAGTTTGTTCTTTTGGAACAATTTCTTGATTGTTTATAGGGGATTATGAATATTGTCTTGATCCGAAATTGCTTATTGAACAAGATTTGGAGCAAGAATTTGTCATGATCCTGATCATTGCCAATTGTAATAGATGGGATATTTAAATATTCTTCATTAAAGACAAAATACCTAGCATTATCTCCCCCGACAAACTCCACATCCTCAAAGAACCGAACATTTACTCTTTCGAAAATTGATTTGGTAGTGAGATCATAAAATTTATAATCCCTTGACTTCTCAAAGTATCCAATAAAATGGCAAAGATAGTTCTGGAATCCAAATTTTGTTTTGATGGCCTATAAGGCTTTGGCTCAGCAAGACATCCCCTAATGTTTAAGTATTTCAAACTAGGCTTTTTGCCTGTCTAAAGTTCATAGTGAATTTTGACATTACTTTACTTGGAATTCTATTGAGAATATAAGTTGAGTTTTAATTTCACATAAAGATTTTGGCAAGGTGAAATGATTAATTATACTCCTTACAATGTCTCTAAGTGTCATTTTCCTCTTTTAGCAACACTATTCATGCTAGGAGAACTGACATGGTGTACTGTGAGACTATTCCACATTTCTCTAGGAATTTAGCAAAATACCATAGACGTTGTTCTCTTGATCTTTTATATTTGCCATAATATTCATCACCACGTTTAGATCTAAAATATTTTATTCTTTTGCCGAGTGAATTTTCAACTTCAGCCTTATAAGCCTGAATATGTCCAATGATTGAGACCTTTCATGAATGAGATACATGTAATCATAGCGAGAATAATCGTCTATGAACGTAATAAATGACCGTTGATCATTCTAAGAAGCCGAAGTGAATGACCTATAGATATCCGTATGAATTAATTTTAAAATGTCCGAAGTCATATTGACACCTAATCTCCTTATGTTTGTTTGTTTATTTCCCTTGAATACAATTCACATATACACTTAAGTCTGAAAAATCAAATGGATCGAGAATTATTTGTGACACAAGTTTTTCAATTTTTTTTTAAAGAAATGTGACCTAAAAGCTTGTGCATAATGAAGCGGAATTCTTATTGGTTAATTTACATTTAATATCTCGTGAATTCATATGCAATATTTCATAATAAGAGGCAACCGAATTAAGCAAATATAGATTATCATATCCAAATAAAGAATCGGTACCCACAAGATTTGAATCAAGAAAAAGACTAAATTTATTACTTCCAAATGAATAAGAATAATAGAATTTGTCCAAAATAGAAATAAAAAATCAAATTTCGTCCAAAAGACGGTGCCACAAAAGTCTCTTTTAAATCTAAATAAAAGTAAGTATTTAATAATAATCTAAAAGTCTCTGTAGCCTTTACTTCAATTGATTTGTCGGTGTCCACATAGATGAATCTTTCAGCATTATTTGACTTTCGACTGTTCAGACAACCGTACATAGACACATTTATATGAGTAATGACATCGAAATCAATCCACCAATTATATTTAGATATTGAAATTAAATTAACATCAGAAAAAATCAAAGTGAGAAACATATCTTTCTTTACATGCCAACGTAGTATTTGATACAATTCCTTTTTGTAAGTTACTAGTTTAACCCTAAAATCACCTAATATGTGAATAATACGAAATTAAATTTATCAATTAAAAGCAACAAGTCACTTTTTAATTGTTTTATATATTTAGTCAATCAAGTCAAATTATCCTATGTTGAATTGCTGCAATAAATAATTAAAGTAGTAAATAACACAAGATTTGATGACAGAGAAAACCCTTAATTAAGCAAGTAATTTCAACTATAGACAATAAGAACTTACAGTAGGATACAATCTAAAAAATTCGCTAGACTCGCTGATCTAAATCCTGTAATCTCCAAGATTCGATGGAACGTGCGTCACTCACACATACTCCCGATCTTCTGAAATTGTCTGTCTCCTATAGAACACCAAGAACACATCGTTCATGTACTCTTCGTGTACTTCTGGTCTAACATCCCTCAATTTTCAGCAACCTCTGAAAGCTATTGAGAAAGTACATTCCTAATGATATCTAGGAAGTTGGTGTTTTAGATTATATGAATTTGATGTTTTTCTCAAACTTGTGGTTGATTGATCTCAAGATTCAAAAAGTTAATCTAAATATGTAGATGTGTTCTTGGATCTTAGAATAATGATATAAGGATGTAACACAATGATCAACCACCCTAAAAACGTACTGGGCATTAAATATTTATAATAAGAGGTGTTTACGTAGTATATGGTACATAAAATTCTTGAAAAAATGCAAACTAGGGTTTCTCGGATAACACCATCACTCGAGCGACCGGCTAGAGACAGACTAGATAAATGTGCATTGCTCGAGCGAGGGTCAGGAAACAATGATTCTGCTTTGGTTGCTCAAGCATCGGTTAGGCGAAAACTAGCGTAAATTCGACAGCTCTTTCTTCTTGTTCCATACTCGAACCAAAAGACTTCTAATTCATCGGTACAATCCTATAAAAGACTCATTGACTTTTACAACTCTTTTGTAACAATCATTTTCTTTTACAATAATTCTTTTGTCTAAAGAATTGACAATATAACTAAAAACCTAACACTTTTCGAGTGTCTCGAGAGTCCACAAAACTAACAACTAGATGATTAATCATTTTTAGTCTTTTGCTGTTCTTTCGAGCTTGACCAAGTACAACTTCCTTATTCTTTTTTTCTTAAACCTCTCTTTAGAGGTCCTAGCCAAGGGAGCACTTATAGTTCTGTCTTGCTTCAGTCCTTCTTCTTCTTGCACACAATATAAAATGAGCTCATTAAGAGTCTACTTTTCCTTTTGACAGTTATAATTGACCTTATATTGATTGTATTGTATACTCCCGAATGTTTCATTTGCCTTTATACCTTAGTAAAACTAAGTTCTCTAGAAGCGTACTAGTTTCAACCTTACACTTTTTGCAAAATGTTTTTCAATTTTATCAAGAGATTCATTGGCAGTAGTTACCTTACTGGATACAGAGTCCCTAAATGATTCTGGAATACCACACTTCATTATCATAAAACTCATGCGGTTTGAATGATCTCACTTATCAAAGTCCCATTTTTCATCAGTGAAACTTTTATCTGTAAGTGCAGAGGGTTGTTCAATCCTTAACGCAAGGCCTAAGTTCATGCAATCAAGAACGATCTGAACATTCTCTTTCGAGTCCTTAAAGTTGGTTCCATTTAGCACATGAATATAGTTGATGCTTGTAGTTATTGTAGAAGCAGGAAAGTTATCTGAATATAGAAAAACCAAAGAAATGTGTTAACATTTGAATCCGTATTAAACAATTAATTAATTTAAATAATGATAGATCACATCATAAGAGACCGATCACAACATTAATATTTAGTCTTTAGATAGAAATATTAACTTAACGTGGTAATCTTAATGTAATAATAAAATATTGACAATAAAATATGTCAAACAATAAACCTATCTTAGGACTGATTTATTTTTCACATAATTTTTTATATTGTAATATATTTATTACCACAAATGTGCATGTAATTCGGTCAAATATTTAACTTCATTTGGAATAGTGAATATCCAAATGAATTATAAACACACAGCCATCTTGATATCCCAAATAAATTAGCTTTGACAAGAGATGTTATTTTGGAAATATGTTGTGTCAACTAATAAATTTAGAACATTAGATAATCGAATTAAATTTTAGTACCAAAATTTGAATTTGAATTATTAATTTTGTTGACCTCGTTTTCCGCACGATTGACGTTGACAACAGATATCGTGCCTAATCGCGTTCTCTCAAGATAATTCCAACATGCGTGGTATGATTGTCTATCGACAATAAATAGAATATGAACATGGGAGAAACCTTGTAACACGAGACATGGATGTCCGGGCTCCGACGAGAGATATGAGATAATTTATGTGATAATGAACGATCAATCAACAAATTCACAAATGCGATTATACCTCAATCACTAAGAAAACACTAACTTAATCATAAAGAGAGTAAATATGTGGTGTCTTGTCAAATATTTTTCATTACCCCCTCATTTGTGCCATTGGCGTGATATTTATAGTGTTACATATATAATAACCACCCTATGAGAGGGCACGCAAATTCATCTCCTTTATCAAAACATCACATATTAGGTATCAATTTTGACTCTACTAGCATGAGGCGTATTAAATGCCCAAAAAGAATGCGGCCACTCCATAACCTATGCTGACGATTGACTTTTTACTCTTTACAGTAGTCCAATCAATCATTCTAAAATGATTTTACAAATTTAAGATCTTCAAACGAAGGTTATCATTGCAATGGTTGAGCTTCGAATTCCTCTTCGTTGGACCTCAAGCTTAGCTCCAGCATAGGGATCCGATAGAAGTAAGTGTCTCGCCAAAAATAAGCTTTGGCCATTTTGGGCTTCGGCATGGTAGCGCCTCGGCAAGAGGGGCTTTGACCAATTGGGCTGCTCTGTCAATTGGGCTTCAGTCAATTTGGCATAAAAAAATTCCTATTCTATTATTTTTATTTTATTTTAACAACTAAAACAAAACAAAAAATTTTGAAACCCGAACACGTACGCACTGTGTATGGGCACCGCTGTTGTAATGCCGAAAAAATTACCAAAAATCCAAAATTTTGATATCTAGTGTTTGAAATTCATAAAACTAAAGTAAGAATTTCAACCCTAAAAATCTTCTTTCAATCTCAATGGTTTAATATAAATTGACTCTGATACCACTTGTTGAATTTTATAAAACTTTAAATTTTATGAAACATTCATGAATTGTCAAGATCTCCATATCAAATCGCCAAGAAAATTAATTAATGCTGAACGTTTGTATCTTAAATATTGAATCTTGAAGCTTAAATTTGCAATCCCTCTTGAATCTTGATTTCTTGTTCTTTAGTCTTGATTTCTTTAATTCATTTTCTTTATTCTTGAATTCCTTTATGATGATTTTGGATCTTGCTCTTCAATATACTTTATCTTTTAATTATTATATTGATGGGATGACAAAAAATGTGAAATTATACCTATTTTGGAGATCATAACCCTATAAATAATTTCCATATATATATTTGGCTCATCGTCAAATACTACCCTAATGAATCTAATCTCTACACATATGATTCGACTCACATTTTATTTAGACGTCCAAAATTCAATTATTTAATTCTTTATTAGATCACTTTAATATTTTACTTAACTTTAAAATAATATTTATACATAATTAATTACTTATGCTAGCGCACATGACAAATTATTATTTTTTTCCCAACAAAAAGCGAGCGTGGGGACTCGGGTGGGGTGTAGCATGATTAAGAGATTCGTTCCATTTGGGGCGAGACAAAATGGACCGACACAGGTGGTCTGGTGCCCGTCCGATTAGTGAGAGGTTTCACGGATCAAGAAAAGTCTTCAACACTGGAGTACAGCCCAGCTGTCTCACTAATAATATTCCCTAACGTACATAGGTACATATATTCATACATCAGCAGCTGAGTACCGCCAAACTTGAGTCTTTGAAATTTGATCCTACTTACGAAAGGCAAAATCCAGTCTCAAAAGCAAGTGGAGAGTCACAAAGATTAGAAAAAAGTGACAAGTTTACAAGCACAAGCACAAGCACAAGCAAAGAAACATTCTTTCATCCCGACGCAAAAAAGTAAGGAATTAACAAAGCCAAAAGGCCAAAGCACGCCCTACCCCACCCACCCCAACCCACTTGCAATGATGGTAGTTAAAGAGGTTCTGACTGTTAAGTGGGCCATTAAAACTTCAAAAAATTCTCTAGCTAAAGATCATTATTCCCATGCAAAATAGAAAGTAGGGTTGTTGGCAAAAATTCTTTAGTATATTTTGACTCCCCAAAAATCATTCTTGTTCTAAGTTGAAATGGTGTTGAAGTGGAAAGAGTGATGCAGAATTTAGTACTATGTCTTGAGAGAAGTGATTGGTTCTAGTAACAAATAGAATCCATGCTATGCTCGAAAAGGTGAGCCCAAATGACACAAAATGTCAGCTTAGATAGGCATGCGTTTTCTTGAATCTTAGATTGATATTTCGCTTCAGAATTCAGATACGAATTTTAGGTAATAGGGTTGTATCTTCTTGGCCTTTTCCACACTCCCTTCTATGCTCGTGGGTTGTGTTTTTCCATGTAATCCCTTATTATAATTTTGTACTTATTGTTGGATGCAGGCAGTGTGTGGGTATAAACAACACACTATCTTTCTTAATATTGTTTATCATGGAATAACTATCACATCGTCCAATGAAGTTGCAATTCATTGGATACTGTGACAGTTGCACACTCAAATCAAAAAACAAACCTTCTCTCTCGAGTAATGCTAATGGGACTATTAACATGTTATCCAACGAAAGTGTCATGAATTTTTATTCATTCGACAATTCAGAAGCCCTCTTCACGAATTTGTACAATCGATGCCACAAAGATAGCCAGCTCTATTATCAAAGAAATAAGGAAGCGGGCGAGAATTTGGCACCAGATATCCGGAGGTGNGGTATTTCACAATAAAGTGATAGATGGAACTGCCCCTACCCGGTTCAAGCTCCTCCATCTCGAAGAGTATTTGTCCTTTCCTTGTGTATTCTACTGGTATAGAATCCTTGTTTATTAGTAGGAAGGCTTTTTCTCTCGTTAGGCACACGGGAGCATAACGGCCCTATTCTTTCGATGGATGACCCACTGCACAGTAGCCTATTGTTCATCACCACAACTCATGAATTATTCATCTCTTGGTGTGTAGTGAGAGAGTGAGAGGGGGGAGGTGAGTTATCCTTTACAGGCCTGATCCACCACGAAAGACACAACTGTTAGATACGAAAAAAAGGTGATTCGATCCTCAAACCAATGATTTTCAATTGTAATATATTTGTAAATATTTAAATTCATATACTATATTTACTGTATAAGATCCAACAAAGATGTGAAGTTAGAGAAAACTTTTGACTAGAATAGTGATCTGGGGTCTCTGCACATTGCCTTTTCACTCTAAATGCAATGTGTCTTCCAAAGCTGTTGCCTCAAAGTTGTTGACCATATGTACAATGGGTTGTCATTCTTGTTTTAGGTCCTTTATCCCATAGAAATATTCGATATTTCGAAAAATCCGACTGGTTCAATGGTAAATTAACCTGAAAATTTTGTTCGTTATAGTTTAAAATCAAATAAAGATGTCACGATATCGTAAAATGTTAATGTTTATTTATTCATACATTTTATGCTTGTAAATATTAACTCATCCAAAGAATTACTTTTTGGTTGGGACTCAAGTGCAAAAAGTGGGTTAATGGAATCATTCAAGGCTATCATTTTTTGATCAATATTATCAGTAAACTATTCCCATTTATTAATTTAGTCAAATTCTAATCAAAGTCCCTTTTAACTAATTGTACTCGCACTCATTAACCAATATATTGTTTCTTTTCAAAAAGAAAAACAATTAAAACAAACTAAAACAACCTTAAAATTTACGGAGAAGGTTCTATAAAAATTGTGACATTTATAAAGGTTTGGCAAAGCTTAAATTATGATCTATGATGCATGGAAACGAAAAATGAAACGCAATACTACACGATATGTAGAAATGTCATTTCTGAAAAAAAAGTAAAAAATGGAGAGGTTATATAAAAATCAATGTTTTAAAGATTGTCCGACCATCGACTCGAAAAAGAGGGTCAATGGTCAAAATGTTGAATCGGGGTTGAAACATGGTCGAACTGGGATCGAACCAATAATTTTTTAAAAATAAAAAAATATACATTTAAAAATTATAAAAAAATGTACATTTACATAGGTTGAACCGGTTAAACCTGGATCGAGTCACGGGTTCTCCAAAAATCGAACGGTTTAACGGGTTTTGTGGCAAGTTTTTAGTTTGAGATTTTATAAGTCCCGATTTCCGATTTTTTCAGTTGAACTAGCCAGATTGGCCTGTTTTTAAAAACTGATAAAAATTACTAATTTATTTTTATAGATTTCATATAAACTTTAAAAATTATTTAGCATGAGGTTAACCCCCTTTTTTTAAATCTTATTTTTTTTTCTTCCTAAAACTCATTTTTAATTTTTCAACCATACGTTTCATCAAGTTTCATCAAAATTTACTAATAATCTCATTTTTAGCAAAACCAAACAGGTTCGATGTAAATTAAAATAATAAAAATACTACAATCATTCACTTTTCAAGTTATTTTTATTTTTTTGTGAAATTATAATTTCTTAAAACTTGTTTACATTAATTTAATTCTGTTGGATAAATTAGTGCTTGAATTATATCCAGTTAACCGAAAATACGTGCTTACAAATATGATAAAATAGTGACTTACACGTGCAAAATATAGAATAGAATTTTTATTTATTGAAACCAAGATATATGTACAAAATATCAACTCACTGAAATGTAGAAATTAGAAAGAGATGAAATTAAGCGAGATAGGCGAATGCAAATCTTTTTAAAATAGATTTCATCAATGCACTGATACTAACATGATCAAATGGACATATGTATCTCAATATACAATTTTTCTTTCAAAATTAATATAGCACAATGTTAATTTTGTCGGATGAACCAACAATTGACTGCAGTACACTTGAAGATCAAATGATATCGAACGTTAGATATCGAACATGAAACTAGAAAATAATTTCGAAATTATTTTGACATAATATAGAGTGAAAGAATTATAAATCAATTATATGGAATTGATTTGGGATAAATAAAATGGAATTAGGAGAATTCAATTTATAGATTTTTATGTATCTTTTCGAATGATTATATCTTTGGGTACAAATTTATCTTAATCATTATATCACATCATTTCACTATTGATGGTTTAAATTGCACCTTATCAAAAAGTTGTCTCTTTATTATACACTTTTTGCACCAGTAGAGTTGCATCTAATCGACGCTCCTATTGAAGACCTTTTCAATCTACACATTTTAATCGTTAATTAACCCCTAAGAATTCCAACAAGGGCTTTGCTACATGTAAACTTAAGTGTACACCTTGGGTCATATAATACACAAGTGACATTTTGTCAATTCGTTGAGGAAAAAAAAAACAATTTCCACCAATCAATGACATAATGCCACTTTTACATTATGTCACGTAGGATATACACCTGAATGTACAAGTAGAATAATCCTTCTAATAAATACAATAGTTTGGTTTATGAGCAACTCTATTGGAGCTATATCCAAGATTCGTTTACTATGAATATATAGACATCGGATTTGTTTATGAAACTTGAATGAATTTCACTTGTTTGTAACAGGAGAGAGTTTTGACAATCTTTAAGATATTTTTTTTATTTAATTTTTTTGGTTTTTTAATAAAACCACTTCAGTGACAAGTTTCATTGATGACATCCAGACACGATGGAGAGTACAATAAAAGCTCAACACCTACACGTCATTCACCCTATAGTAGTCTGCAAAAAGATGGATTTATCATTGCACAGAGTACAATATAAATGATCCGTCAAACAAAAATTTTAGTGCTTTTTTTATTATAAGAATTACTATGTGGTAACTTTTTATCGTTCAATGTCATATGAGTATTAGGTTTGAGTTCATCACTTGTGCACAAGAAGTAATACCAGAGCTTTCATTTCTATTTTGGGCCTATGCATAACACGAATAGGAAAAAGGAAAAAATATGGCTGAGATATGTGATAATGGGTCTCCAATATTCAAAAGTCGAGTCATGGATTCCCAAATTATTTGAATTTATGAATTTGGACCCAATGTGACTAAAACCGTCAATATGGTTGATAAAATCGCATACAATTTTCACGTGACTTAAAACTATACTACAAACTGTCAAACCACTTAAAATTTCTCTCAACTAAAAATCGTTTGACACTTTAAGGTGCTGATTGACGGTTTTGGTCAAGTAGAGGGTTTGACCCCTATTTTTTGGGGAAAATTATTTTGGAATAATGATTTTTTTAGAAAATACATGGTTAAAAAATAAGAATTTTTTTGATTTACGTGTCAAATTATTTTATAGAGAATGTGTAATTGAAAATAAGTTTTGAAAAAAATGAGTTTTTGAAAAAATGAAGTCCAAACATTTATGATATTCACATATTTCAACAGGTTGGAGATCCAAAACTTAACTTTTGAAGGTCAAATATCTATAACCATATTCATACTCCTTGAAAGGTTGGATAGTCCAACCTCAATTTTCCTAAATAAAAATATAAGGGACCAGATGTTGGTAACAGAATCTAGTTTTAGACAATTAGACTTCACCAGATAGAAACAAAATAATGTCTGAACAACTGCTCCCCAAACATGTTGCCATGGATGCTTGCTGCATGCCTTTATTTTGCCAATCACTGTATAAATATATTCACACACAATTGTATATTAGCATGCAAGAATTCATTTAGGAGTAGTCTATTCCAATCCCAACACTCCTACGCTAACATACAACTAACCTACACGTAAGTACTCTGTTGTCATCCCAGGAGACACACAGAGGAAGATCAAGAGATAAGTTCATATATGTATGAATATATTTGTTGTTTGGTGTAAAAAGTTGAATGCTACTTAAGTCCCAATATCTCGTATATTAAGACATGTTCGGTGTAGATTAAAAGTTGACAATAAATGTAAGTCAAAATCAACAATTAATATTAATCACACATTTCATGCGAATCATAATTTTTCAATCATATATTTCGTCAACTTTTATTAAAAAATTATTTAAAATATGATTTTTAGTTATAACTGGGGCTAAATTTACTTTCTTTTGCCCATCAATTATATTTCTGCAGAGTTTTCTGAAACCTTTTGTCTTTGCATTCAGAGGAAATGTGACAAATTTCTTGTTTTAACACTACTGTCACAAGAAAGAAGAGAATATGACCTAGCTAGGTCAAGTTCTTGAGAAATAGGGCAAGGGAAAATTATTTTAACTCAAATAAATTTTAATTTTAATTCATTATAACACATGAGAGTATAAGCATTTTTTTTTTCTTTTTTTAACAATATCAGAAACAACCCTTGAGCTTTGTGAAAATATCTGAGAAATTTAGAAATTTTCATCTTTTATTCATTAGGGAATTTTAGGTATATCAACCTCATTTTAGATGATATATGGTTTAAAACGTATTATGTGATACTCGGCTTAGGGTGACTTTTTAAGCATGAGGCTTGCTTTCGATTTTTTGCATAAAGTTCAAGGGGTTGTCTGTAAATTTTTATAGCATTTTGATGGGATTAGAAAATATATAGTCATATTGGAATTCTTCAAATTCTTAAAAGACCAAAAGTGAAACTTTTGAAAAATAAGATTTTAGCTGAAGATATGATTGACTTATGAGTTACAGATGATAATATGAGTTATTTGACGATCCAAAATCAATTGGGACTAGATTGCAATATTTTAAAAGTGAAGAACCAAATTTAAATTTAGGAAATTTGGCATATTATAATTGTCGGGCTTGAGGAATTGTTTTCAGGATAATTAATATATTATATTCGAATTGTAGAGGCATTCTTGAAACTTTGGAAAGTTTAGGGACCATTTGAAAATCTTCATACTTCAGGAATTGAAGTAAAATTTAAAAAAATATTACAAACATAGGATCTCAAATCAAATAATACGGAGACGGAAGTACTTAGGGGTAACCATTATGAAAATTTGCAGTAATGGTCCCCACCCTTCATTATATTTTACAATTAGTCCATGATGGAAATCATTCAAATATTTGATAAATCGTAAAATGACCGTTGCATGTCCAACATTTTGAAGTTGAGTTTTGCTTCTCAACTTGAATTGGAATCCATAATTTGAAAAGGACAACGTTTTCAGGATAATTGCTTGAAAATTTTAATTGCATTTAAAATTGATTGTGCGATTATACTAAAGAGTTGGACCAACTAGTCCCCTTTATAAATTTGGGGACTAATATGCTACCGAGAACATATGTTGGGACCATATTGCAACTTTTCCAAACTACTATGCTAATATTTTTCTTCTTAGAGAGTGTAAAGAACTTATTTATCAAGTATTTTACGTAATAGATTATGCTATTCAAGACTTAAAAGATATGTTGGGAAATTTTAGTGTTGGTTTGCAACCTATTGCTTGGAAGGCAAGTCACTATTACAAGCTATGATCTTCGATCATTTTGTCGTAACTGGCTATATCGTACGTCTATCACGAACTTCGCTTGGACCTTCATGCCATCTCTATACATGATAAACTTTGAGAGCCGTTTATTTGACTTACAAGGGTTCTTCTTGTGTCATGATCTAGTAATGGCTAAAGACTTGCCTAGTGAACTCAAAACGATACATTTTGAGTCAACTCAAGTAAGCAGTTGGGTTTGACTAGGTCAACTGTTTACTTGGTCAGCTTATTTAGGTAACTATGTGCTACATGCATTCTTATCTTTATATATC
>CAIGRB010030337.1:0-31851 GCA_903798255.1 Fraxinus quadrangulata | reverse complement strand
CGCTATTCTAAATTTTAGTGAAACACAATGCTATTCTCTTTGTGTTTCAATTTTGTGTTTTGAATTTTAAATTCATTTTGTGTTTTGAGTGTCCATTTTAAGATTATTTAAAATATGTTTTTTTGACATTTTGAAAAATTGTTTTGAGAACACCTAAAATGCGTTTTGAAAATTTTGGTTTGATTATAACTGAAAACACTCAAAACAACAAATTTGTCGTTTTGGATTTTCTTTATAAATTTTTAACTTATTTTTGAAAACGAATTTTCACTATTTTAAATGGTTAAAAATAGAAAATGATTTGAAAATGGTAAAGAAAATATGACCGAATTTCTTATATCATGAAAAAATATCAATTGAAGTGACATGATTGTTCTATCTTCTGCGACATTCTGCGTCGTGGTGCATGTATTGTTTTCTGAGTTTTGCTTTCCCCCACTCCATTCACCCCTCCCCACCCCCTATTTTACTTTTTACTTTTTACTTTTTACTTTTTACACCTTTATACCCACCTCCCACACACCAACACCGTTATCACCCACGCCTTTATATATAAATGATTTTTTGTTTTTCTCAATTTTTGAATTATTACAGGATGCAAATAAAGTTGAAATATTACATCCTTAGAAAATGTTTGAGCCCCATTCTTTTTTTATTTTTATGAAAATGCATTTTAGAATAATATTTTGATGGATAATATGTGATTAAAAATAAGGAAAAAAAATAAATTTACGTATAATATTATTTTATTAAAAATGTGTAATTACAAATAAGAGAAAAAAATATACATGTTGAAAAGAATGGAGACCAAATAAAAGCTTAATTTTATTTTGAAGTGTTCAAGAACTAGTTTCCCGCATCATTAAGGGCATGCAAAACGGCTAATCGTAGCAATAGTTATAATGCGTTACAATAGGACATTTTGAACTAATATTTCGAAAATTTTAATAACATGCTCACTTTAAAAATTCAATGGCGATTATATGCTAGCCGAATGATCCAAATGGCCAAATGGGCATTGTTTAAACATAAGGGGACTGGCCGTAGACATGCGGGGGTGAGTATAAAAGTGTAAAAAGTTAAAAGGGGGTGTGGAAAAGCAAAACTTAGAAAACAATAGTGATGGCAGTGGGGCGCCCTTAGATGGGGCGGGGTTGGGTGGGGTGCGGGGCATGGACTTGCCCTGTTTCCTGCCCCCTCCCTTTTTTTTTTCAAAAATTTTAAATTAATTAATTTTTTCGTAGTTAATTAATTAATTTTTTTATTCTTCATGGGGCGATGCCCCGCCCCGCCAACTCGTCGGGACAGATTTTTTCGCCCAATTCGGGACGGGGTGGGTTTTTTTGCCATCGCTAGAAAACAATCAATGTGTTCGGTGGGAAAGATTGTTCTCGTGCTCACCATGGGTACCTGAAGGGTTTCTTTAAACATGGTATGTGTTTTTCAGTCCATGTTTGATCCACATTCTTCTTAAAATTCATTTTTTCAATATTCATTTTCAATCATATTTTTCAATAAAATAATATTATATACAAATTCGAAACATTTCATTATTTTTTAATCACAGATTTTTTATCTCATCCTATTACATCATAAATACATTTTCTTTTCAATAATGTGCATCAAACACCCCCTCAATTTGAGTTATAGGGAATATATTTAATCTAGACTTTTAAATACTTTTAGAAATTTAAAAAGTTTAATTTTGTCCGATCAACACTTTTTAAGACTTCATAAAAGTCTTACGCCCTGTTTGTTTCGAAATAAAATAAAATTTTTATTCAAGTTACAGTCAAACAATCAATATTAACCACATTTTTCATGGGTCTCACAGTTTTTCAACCACACATTTCAAAAACTTCTATCACAATCTACGAAAAATCTAATTTTAATCCCCACCAAATACCCACTTGAATAGTTAAGGGATTAAATCAATATTTTTTAAAAATATTAAAAAGTCACATGGTAATCAAAATGTTGTGAAAGTACAAATTTAAAATTTCATAAAAGTCTCTAATTAAATTTGAAGGACTGAGATAAAATAAATGTCTTTCCATATATAATATTTCTCTCTTCTTCATTATTTATCTTTCCACTTTAATTCTACGAACATAGAAAATCAATATATTTCTTTTTGTATTACCTATTTTTATTATCATTTCTCTCTCTCTCTCTCTCTCTCTCTCTCTTCAAAAGATCATTTGTAAACTAAAATTCTTAAAAGATTTTTCACTATTCTTTTTTATGTTTCTTCTATGGTGTGTTTGTCTCCCATTATTGGGAGAAAAATAGAATAATGAATAGTATTTTTTGGAGAATACGTGGTTGAAATTTAAAGTAACTTTATTGGTTTGTGTGTAGAATATTTTATTGGGTGAATGTGTGGTGGAGAATCTTATTGTAGCAAATAATTTTTTAGATTAATGGTAGACAAACATGGACCTAATTTTTCTGTACAAGAAGATCAAATTTTAATGGAAGCTTTTTTTTTTTTCATTTTGCTTGTATATTTTAATAACTTTCTACTGGTAATGTACTGATAATATTGAATATTAGACATTTTTTGAATGAGAATATTAAAATGTTATAATTATTTTCTATTTTTTAATTTATATGACTTATATTTTTTATATTCTTTTGAAAAGTATTTTATTGACATAATAAATATAATTTTATTAGTGATATTGTGGATCATTTGCTCATGTAAATAGTAGTTCAAAAGTATGTCCAATAAGTTACTGCAAGATTATTTTTTTTTCAAAATAAAAGTTTATAAAAGTAAAATAAATCCTATAAAAATTTTTTTTACAAAAATTTTCATTAATCACTACATATTAAAAGTGGCAAAGTAAGGGCTGCACACGTGTCGTTATTTTCAGTCGTGGTAAAAAGTCTATTTTTTTAAAATTCTTGAAATTCTTCGAAATTTCCCACACCTCCTTCTCCATTTTGTCAAGCAACCACCTACTCTTCAAACTACCTACTCCTCCATTTTGTCGAGCAACCACCTACTCTTCAAACCACCTATTTCGACTTCTCCTTCTTTTCCATTTGCAACAATAGAGCTGAGAAGATTTGGCAGCTTGTTCCCGAGGGCAAACTTCTCCTTATTTTCCATTTGCAACGGTAGTGCTGAGAAGATTAGACAACTTGTTGAAATACAGGTTTCGATTATAGTTTTCGATTTGTGTTTGATTTATATTGATTCTTCTTCACGTTATTTAATTGTTATTGAAATGAAGATACTGAATGTAGGAGCCTCTGTGTGCCTACGTCCGCGTACGCCTCGCTTCCGTGCGCGCGCGAAGGTTCCGTATGCCTCCGTGCGCGCACTGAGGCATCTTGGTGTACGCATGGAGGCACCTCTGTGCGCGTATGGAGGTAGCGCACGGAGGTGTCTCGATTTGCACACGGAGGTGCATCCGTGTACATCCGTGCGCGTGCGTTGCCTCTATGCGCGCACGGAAGTGTGCCTCCGTGCAAGCGGAGGTGTCTTGGTGTGGGCATGGAGGTGCCTCCGTGTACCTCCGTGCGCGGAAATGGCTCCACGAACCTCCATGCACGCATGGAGGTAGCGCACGGAGGTGTCTCGATTTGCGCATAGATGTGACTCCGTGTACCTTAGTGCGCGTACGTTGCCTCCGTGTGTGCGGAGGCTTCTTGGTGTGTGCAGGGAGGTACCTTCATGTAAAGAAGATATACTAGCATCAAGTTTAGTTAGTTCTTAACTAGGGCCTCATTTTACAAGAAAAAAATTACTTCGTAATATGCGAGCTCTTCTAGATCCTTCTTTCAGTGATCTTCGAATTGGAAACAAAACAGAAAAACAACATTCATGTGGTATGGTTAAACTTTGGTCTACTATGACTATAGATTATGAGGAGATAATATTTCGTTACATAAATTAATTGATGTTGTATTTCCTGATATAGATAACTATTCAAAAAACCTTCATCATATAATTAATCGAGTTATTTTAGCTTCGAAAAATGAACATGTTGATGATATTAACAGTCTTCTTATAAATAGTTTCTAGGAGATGCTTATACTTATTACAGCTTCGACGAAAGATTGGATACAAGTCATATTATATTACTCCAAAATATTAATCCCACATAAGGATTATGTAACGGAACAAGATTAATATGTAAACACTTCGAAAGTAATGTCATTTGTGCTGAAATTGCTACTGGAGAATATAGTGGCAAGAAAGTTTTTTTTACCTCGTATTTCCTTTATACCACTTGAATCTGATAAAACAGTATTCCCATTTAAAAGGACACAATTTCCAATACGCTTATGCTTTCCAATGACTATAAACAAATTTCATGGACAAACTTTAGAATATGTTGGCATAGATCTTTTAGAACCTGTCTTCTCACATGAACAATTATATATTGCACTGTCGAGAGTAAGGACAAGTTCATGTGTTAAAATTCTTGCAAAACCAATATTATCCAGTCAGGTCCATGCTCGGTGCACAAAAAATGTTGTTTACCAAGAAGTTTTATCTGTAGCTATATAATTTTCTTTTTTGCTCATTCTTTGTGCCTTACTACATTTACCTTTATACATTACAATTTAAGTTTAGTATAACCTTATTTTCTACCGACCATTACTATATTCAAATTCTATATAAAAGCCAATTCTTATCAATAAACCTGAATGTGGCTAAATTTAGAGTCTTAATCCATTTTCACCTGTTCTTACTTCCATTTCTTTATGATTGATTATAAGAAATGTAAGATTGAAAATTATTATTTCCATCCAACAAACAGTTGTATAAGATTAGCTATTCTTATATCTTATAGTTTCATATGCTTACCAACTTTATTTAGAAAATTCTAACTTGCAGCGTACTTGTCAGTCATATCAAGAATGATTTAACATATATCAAACAATTTAACAAATATCTTGATAGATATTTTAAACTGAGGGTTTCAACAATTCTAAATGACTTTCTAGCTTAAAAGTCACAGGATTACAAGAATGCATTTGCTGTCTGCCAACTAAACGACACTTTAAAAAGTGTTTGAGGATACAGGCTATCTGGCTATTTGGGGATACATCGGACTATGTTTCCATATTGCAGAATCTTAATAGTGAGGACCCATTTCATAATCCAAGAGCTGCTGTGGTTAATAATTACAGGTGGAATACTTGAGGTCAATTACAGGCAGAGTACAGGTTTTGAGATATGTGAAAGAAAACCAGGCTACTGTTGTATATTTTTCATTGGTGTTGGATAGAATCGATTCAAAGTGTAATAAACAAAAATAATATTATTTATAAAGCTAGATTCAGTTGCTTCTCATTTTTCTAGTTTAAGTTTTTAGACATCAGTGTTATGTTATGATAACTTTGTCAAAAATTGTTAACTGTGGCTTCTCAATTCAATGCGCATAAATGGTTGACTCATGAGAAGATTATTAACTATCCAATTGTTAGTTGTAGAAGAAAAGAAAAGGAATAATGAATTTCTAAAAACTTTTATACTCTGCCTTCTCAGTTCAATGTTGGATAAGGAAAAGAAAGATAAGATTGATAGCGTTTACAATTTTTTGTAGAATCAAACTCTCTAAGTAAAAAATAAACCTATTGAACTTATGATTCTGGCTAAAGTGAATGTGGAAAATGCTATCAATCTTGTTTGTGCATTGACTAACTGTGAGTTAAGGGTGAAAAACTATGACAAACTTTTAAATTTAGATCAAAAAAAAAAAAAATTCACAGGCACACTGTATGCATTGGAAGAACATTGTTTCCACAATAGGTCCAAAACCAATATAGAACACACTATGAAAATTACTGTCAGTTCTAAATTAAGTCTTCAAATTGCTTTAGATTGAACAGTTGAGTATGGGGATTGGATGATTTTACTGGGTGAATTTAGGATTCACCTCTGTGCACAGAGATACACGACGCATCTCCCTCCACACGAAGGCACACAGAGGTACACAGACGCATAGACACACAAAGGTACCTCCTTGCTCGCGCATAGAGGTACGCGGACGCATCTCCGCGCGTCCACGGAGAGACACGGGAGCAGCTCCGTTCGCTGCTTCCATGCGCGCGCACACGAAGGTACAATGACGTATCTCCGTGTGCGCACAGAGACACATGGACGCACGGAGATGCGTCCTTGCATCTCCATGCTCGCGCGCATGGAGGCAGCGAACGGAGGTGCTCCCTTGTGTATCCGTGCGTGCACGGATATGCGACCGCGTACCTCCGTGCGCGATCAAGGAGGCAGCAAACGGAGGTGCTCGCACGGAGACACGCGGAGGCACCTCCGTGCGCTACCTCCGTGCCTCCATGCGTGCGCGCGGAGGTAGGTAGACGCGTCTCCTTGCGCGCACGGAGACACACTGTGATATCTCCATGCACTTATAACTTATTTTCCTTTATATATATATATATGTATGTATTATTCTATTTTTCCTTTTTTCACGAAACCTCTCATTTTTCTAGAAGTTTAGTATAATTTAAATGTTTAGAAAGCCCTAAACATCCATACTTTTTTTTTTTATAAAAAATAAATAAAATAAAATAAATATCCATACTTTTAATCATACATAGACTCTTTTTGCAAGAAGCTTCTCCAGGTAAATCCACTAAAAATACAATTAATAATGAAATTAGTGTATTTCACGTATATATATACTTACAAAAGTAAGATAAATTGTGAATATATATCTTATTCACTTTTTTCCTTTTTCACAGAGCAAATGAGTGGTACACGGACACACACTCTTTCATCTTTCGTCCGATTGATGTGATTGTACTTGAGCTGTACCTACATCATCGTGGTTGAAACATACATACTTTTGTAGGTAAAAGTAATCATCACTACTTTGTATCAGTATGCACCAAATTATATAATGAAGTTTCTCTACACAAAACACTTTGTATTTCCTCTCGTCTGTATTTCTTCTTAATGCAAACAAAATGAGTGAGAATTACAAAACAATTCCAAATCTAGGCCAAAGTGACTGGACTGCCAAAGTTATTTTGGCTGAAAAGAGTTCACCAAAATCTGCTAGAAATGGTTCTACCAAATACTTAAAAATGACATTAATTGACACCGAGGTATGTTGTTTCTTATATTTATTGAAGGCACAGCTATAAATACTATACACTTATTTTTTTTTCTTCTTGTTATATTATAATATAAAAGGGAAATAAGGTGCAAGCTACAATTTTCGATCCCAACGTATCAGCTCTTGAAGATAAATTCATTCTATCCAAGACATATTTGATATCTAAATCGCAGTCACATACACACCACCTCAGTTTAAGGAAACATTAGGTAAATTCCAATGGACTATCTCGAGAACAACCAGAATACAAGAGATTAAGGAAGACATAGTGCACTACTGTCTTCAACGTATGTGTTCACTCCTTTTCATCAATTGCAGTATTACATGGACACAAACAGATACATTTGTAATTTCTAATACATTCCTTTTTCATTACTACTTATTATTTTTATACATACCTCTACTAATTATTACTTATTTGTTTCTTCGCCGATATTTTAGCTATCTTTGGAGCAGCTATTGATATTACCAAAAAGATTGATTCAAACTCATTTTTGGATCGCAATCTTATATTCAGGATGTGGTTCTCGTGAATGATGAGTTTGTCCACCTACTTAGTTTATTATATTTGTCTCAATTTATTCAATCAAACTATTATAACTTCTGATATTTTTCCACAGGTTTCAAATAATAGTGTTGACCATGTGGAATGGTTTTGTGGAGAGAGAATGTACTCTTATTTCCGATAATTTAACCAAGAGACCAATAGTTGTTGGAAAACAGTTTAAAGTTTTATCATTCAACGGTAAGCTTTACATAAATATATTTATTGAGTTATTCTTTACTTACAATTTTTTACTTTATTATTACAGGCCTTTCAATATCTACAAAGCCAAGCAGCTCTTTCATCATTGAATCTCACTTTGAACAAGCTGCTCAATTGAAGTCATGGTAGTTGCCTTTCTTCATTTGCAATTATTTTACAGATAAGCCTTTTTGTTTGCTATGGATAAAAACTTACTGTTTTAGTTGATTTTTTTGTGTTTATTGTGATTTTCTTTTTTAATCAATCTTATGTTAAGGGTGGATGCAAATCTTCAAAACCTCAATGACATTGTAGCTAAAAAGTGTTATTACGAATTGACTTCCTCGAGGATATCCATTCTAAAACAAGACAAAATCACCCAGATAAGAAACATAGAGAGTCTTTTACTTGTGGTGAGTGGTTCTTATATTCAATATTTACATAGTGGAGTCATCCTATTCCAACATATATTTTTTTTCTATTATTATCATAGTAAAACTACTTTTGGTTAAGAGGAAAGACAGATATCGCACATAATGATCAATCCTTCTGGTATATGTCTTGCAACAACTGCAATAAATCTACTTATGCTGATTTCGACGAAATCCATTGCTGCTCATTCTGCAAATATTCTCAGGCTCGTGCTATTCCAAGGTTATAGTAAATTTAATATATACAGATTTTTCACCTCTTATATTATCTATCAATTGTGTATGAATACTATATTTTGTTAATAACAGAGCAAGGGTTTTATCAAATTGCAAGACTCATCAGGATGTATTCATGCTACAATGATAGGAGAGTCTGTCGAAAAGTTTTTAGGATGCTCCGCACTAATGTTAATGAAAGAAATTGCTCAGTTGGATGTATTATTATAAAAATATATTCAATTTTTATTATACTATCATGGATCCATTTACATTTACGTTATTCACGTTCATTTTTCTTTATTTTCAGGAAACAGCTCTTCCAAAATCAATTGTCCCTTTGCAAAATGAAGAATTGTTTTTCTATGTCAAAGCTATCAAATAGAAAAATGGAGAAGAGTACAAATACGATATCATCTTTGTTATAGATCAATCTTCGACAATAACAAAAAGTCTATAGAATAACATTGATGAAAGCACATCTCTGACTCCCTTAGCTAAATTACTGCATTTCACAAGTGATTCTAATGAATCATCAGCAAAAAGAGAATTATGCTTTGCTTCCAAGGAAGATGGACGTGAGAATGATGGAGATGAAAAAGATGATAGCTGCAAAGGGAAAGCAATTGCAATGACTGAATCAGATGATGAAGTTGATGAACTTACTGAATGATGAAGAATTGGATGCACCTTGAAGATAATTTTTGTGAAAGTTACATTTAGTTTCAATTGCTTTTTGTTTCCAGTGAATGGAATGGAATTATGAATTCTATAATATTGATTTTGTGACTGTGAATTAGTTATTGAACCAAACATCATTTATAGTTTAGTTTGGTTCTATAACTGTTGAAGATCTTTTTTATCTTATGTTTGGCATATATTCAATATATTCAAATAATGTTTTGGTTTATCTCCATTCCAATTTTCACATCATCAGTAATAGAATATATATTTATTAATAGTTTGCTTTATCTTTCATGTTTAATATAACTCTTTCATTTCCATCCATTTTCAATGAAAATAATTTTTTCATATTAATTTTTAATATAATAGCTTTAATATTAATTATAACTACATGCATTCACACTTTCACCTACCCACTCAACTACCCACCCAAACCTTTACACTTTCACCTACCAAATTCTTCAACAATTCATGCAAAAAAATTGCTCACCACCATTCCTGCAAAAAAATTCATCTCCAATTCACATGAGCTTTCAACCAACTGGAAGATAAGGTAAGTTATCTCTACAAAAATATACCTACAAACACACTATTTTTCCCTTTCCTTCACACTAAGGGAAGTCGGACTCTTGTGTCTCACGGACTCCGTGCGACGCGACGTGTCTTAGGTGCAGCGCACGGAGACACGAGGTGCACACAGAAACACTTTCTCATGTTTCTGTGCGCGGCACATAAGCACGTTCTCGTGTCTCCGTGCTCGACACAGAGGCACGTTCTTGTATCTTCGTGCTCGACACAGAGGCACGTTCTCGCACGGAGACAAGAAGTGCACGAAGACACATCCTCGTCTCTCCGTGCTAGGCACGGAGACACGTTCTTGTGTCTCTGTGCGCTGAGATGCACGGAGACAATTTCTCGTGTCTCCGTGCCGAGACACAACCCGCGCGAAGACACAGTCTCCGTGCGGTCTCCCATGCACATCAAATAATTTCTATTAAATTGTGTATTTTCATAATTTTGTAGATGTCTTTGCAGTATATATTAGCTTCAACTCACTGGTTTTCAGCTACAATCAATCAATTTCCAAATTATCGATATGTGAAAGATTTTATGGACTTTATCAATTCTAATCAACAGGCTTTGTGTAGTAATTTTCACGGATTTATGAATGGAATGATTTATAGACGAGAAGAAGACCAACAGTTTAGTAGCAAATTAATTCACGAATTCATAATGAGACTTGTAGACTGTGGCAAAAATAATGAAGTTTAGGTGAAGTTAGATAACCATTTAGCATGCTTTAGTCTACAAGAATTTTATCTTATTACGGGATTACCTTGCCACGAGATATCTGTTGATCTTGACTTTCATAATAATCGACTTAGAAATCAATATTTTCATGGTGTTAAAAGAATTAGTATGAATATGCTTTATGAAGCATTTCATCTCTGTGAAGATGAGGGAGATAAATTTAAGCTAGGATTAGTGATGTTAGTAGAGTGTGTTTTGAAACCAACTGAAAGACATATTGATTACAGAACACTAGGTATGGTTGAGCAGCTCAATGATTTCCTTCAATACCCATGGATGCATAAAGCATATTTTGTTTTGTTAAACTCACTGCGAGAATCTCAACTAGAAAGAGTACACAGACTAGAAGAAAATCAACAAAATGAATGTAATATGCTTTGCATGGATATCCTCTGGTATTCCAGGTATGTTTTCCCGTTCTTTTAGTTTTCACAAATGTAAACATAGTTTACATATATCAAATCTTTATAATCTTTATATTCAATTATCTTTCAATATTGGATATACGAAGCTTTCCCATAGATTGAAGAAAATTTTGGATGCTGTAGATACAAAACATTGCAATTTCTAAGGATGCATAGATGGAAACCCAATAAATTTTGGACAGAGAACACAGTCAGGCAATTTTTGGATAAAGAGGAGGTTATTAAATTATATTTTTTATTAAGTATCATATTTTTTTGTCTTTCTCCAACAAATCATTTCAGTATTTCAATTACAGATTCAAGTTGTTGCGGTGTTAAACCCTACCGAGGAAGAGTTGCAAACAACACGGTATACAACTTTTTCACTGCCAGATGAAATTCAACATAATATAC
Organism: Fraxinus quadrangulata; assembly: GCA_903798255.1. Lineage (NCBI taxonomy): Eukaryota > Viridiplantae > Streptophyta > Magnoliopsida > Lamiales > Oleaceae > Fraxinus > Fraxinus quadrangulata. The sequence continues at coordinate 20,546 of CAIGRB010030337.1, read as the reverse complement.
TAGATCTCATCGTCAATGGAGATATCAACAATTTAGCACAACAAATCCCTCAAAAGGTGTATCATATAACAAATGCTTCGGTTGGAGCTAAAGCTGGCCCAAGTTCTAGCTCAAATTACATCGCTAGAGAAGAAATGGAGGAGATGCTCAATGTATATAGGCAACATGTAATATCAGATGTATCGAATTTATGCAACAATTTGAAAACAAACATTGTTGAACAATAGGAAAGCCACCATGAAGAACTTCTTCACACCCAGCAACAATTATTTGAACAATAGCAAAAATGGCAATAAGACAACTTTCAACAACAACAACACTACAGATAGATGCAATCCAGAATGCAGGGTTACGTTGATACGAGTTTAGTTTCGGTGAGGTCTTACATAGATGAAACAAGTAACAGTATGATGAATAAAATGTCAAATCGGGAAACAAATATGGAAGCTATTATAGGTACCTTCCGGCAAGATATTCATCACCAGACTCCGATTCCAAAGGATGGCTCCACATCTCAACAGATAAAAGATGTTGAAGATGTTGAACGATTAACTAGAAAGGAAAAACTAAAAAAAGTGCAATCTTCGACAAGCTATATTTTGGAAAGTCATGCTTTGGAAGATTATCCATTTGACAAATATATCGTTGTTAGAGATTGGGTAGCAAATAATTCAGGATAACCAATCTCACTTCGATATTAAAATATTACTTTTGTTGCTTTAAAACTAATTTATATTATCTTATGCAGATCGTATTGGGAAGATGGAACTGACAATCTCTACAGTAGGGATGCAGTCAAAAATATAATGGATACAAGACTTGATATCACTACTAAGGTTAGTAAAATTAATTCATCATTGATTATGCTTAATATATTTTATTCCGTTACTCAACAGTTTCATTCACCTTTATTTATTCTATTAGGATATTGACATGGAATTAAGTTTGTTGAGGCGCGCTATCAAAGAAGATTGCACCCACCTTTCAAAGGAATATGCAATTTTCGATTTTAGATTTGAAGAAGAATGTGCTCACGAGTTAAGTATGCAGATAAGCAAAAAAGAAGGAAGTGCAAGTAAAAAACAATCGTCAAATTATGTCCGTCTAGAACAGTGCATAAATGACATTTTACTGTCGAGTGGTCTCCCATGGTTAGCATGTAATTATTTATTAATTCCATGTTGCTATCCAGGCAACAATTGGTATCTCGTCCGTGTGAGCTTCCGAGAATGAAAATTCAAAATATATGATTATAGCCACAGTGTTCATACCACACAAGAGGTCATGGATGATGCGAATGCAACATTAAATGTGATCCAATTATTATTATTGTCAGAAATTTCTGTAAGCCCAGTTATGAGGAAAAATCGAAACAAACGGATGGAAGTAGAAATAATACCCTACCTACCTTGTACAGATAATGGATAAATATTTATATACTTCTTTTTCATCTCGCTTTGGTTTGATACTTATCTCTAGCTAATTAATACTAACGAAAATTTTTCTCTTCCATAGGCCAAACTGTGGAATGTTTTTGCTGAAATATATAGAATGCTTCATTTTTGGACTTCCAATCGAATCAGTTTCTACAAACAAGATGGTTATATATAGACGAAAGATGGCAGTAGACATTTGCTGTAATAGATACTTTGTACATATTCACTGAGGAAGAAAAAAAACTCCCACATTTACAAAAATTTCTACAAATGACTTTCGTCAATGCTTCTTCTACTACCACATCAACAACAACTCCATCAATTACTGCTATGGTTGTTTTTTTTTTATACGGTCTTCTCCTCTGTGTTAAATTTTATGCTTACTAAATTAACTGAAAGTGACGAAGTTGACTAATTATTTTAGTTATCTGTAAATATCTTCATTATTGGAGCTCGACTTGCAAGATGTTTTATTCAATTGTGGGTGATTTATTTACGATTTACACATCTGAGTGTCTATTAGTATTTGGGTATTTCTGCTCTTGTCTAGCTTGTCCAAAATGAATAATGCGGTAGATATGCCATTAAAACCCGATATACCATTTTAGTTACTGTTTTATTTTCTATTTCAGGTTCAAAGAATTTTTTGCACCTGAGTTGGATATATATGGCTATCAAGCCTTGTTTAAAAGAAAAACAGTCGAGGTTAGTTAAAATATCTATTGACTTGACCTAAAATCTTTCTGTCATTTATGATGCTATTTTTTAGCAGGTTTTCAATGGAAATATGAACACTATCGATGGTTGTGCGACTTTCTTCCACCGAGATGGATTTTCACATGTCAAGAAATATGAGGTGACAAATTCAACCATATCCATTATACTATTAACTCCTTTATTATCATTTTAATCGAAGGCAATCCTACATGTAGGTTGAGTTTAACAAAGTCGCACAATCTCTGACTGATGCTGTGGTTCCAACTCCTCAAAAGAAAATCGCCCTAAATCGATTGGTCAAGGTATTGCAATGAATGATTTTTTATTTTGGTTTGGACCTGAATCTATATTATTCTTTGGCTCACTAATTTCGCTTACTCCAAACACCTAAGAATTTTGTTGTTAAGCACTATTCTTTCATATAAGATAATATTGCACTAATTGTAGTGCTAGAAGCCAAGTTCAGTAACCAGGGCGTTGATAATCTGGGGAAGAGGCATTTATATACTCAAAGGATATGTTTCCGAGAATTTCCAACAGCAAGTTTATGATTGCTCTGGACAATGTTTCTGTCTCAACTCAAAATTTGAGATAGCGATTGTTGGAAGAAGGTATAAGTGAATCTGCCATTCAGGAGAGCGAGTAGATTATGAAAAATGAGTTTGCATCTCTATAGAACCAATTGATGCTGTTGAAGCAGAAGCATTCCATGCTCACTAATACTTTGCGACATTTAGAGGTATATGTTATAGCTGGCAGAAATACTTTACAAGTCAAACTCAATATCTTCTTCAGTTTTTCTTCTCCAAGGAACTCTTGCTTTTACCTATATCATACCTTCTCAGCTTCACAACTACTACTTTAGTCTCCAGTCATTACTGAAACTCTATCCAAGATGCCGGCGGTAATTATTGCTCCCATGGAATACTCCTCCCACCTCGAAAGATGAGTTCTGAAAAGTGGAATGTTGCCATAATTTTCGCAATTTGAATAGCTGGGGAAATATGATCAGATCATATGGTTTTCTTTACTGCATTATCTTTTCAAAAATGTCATAGAAACTTTTGCTTCAAACACTTCATATTCCACAATAATATTTGTCAAAACCTTCCACATTCAACTTTACTGATTGTGAGGGATATGTCCTTCATCTAGCACTAAAAGATGAGTCAATTTAAGCAACTTTCTCTCCAATACTCCCAACAAACTTCTCAGACAACTGATAGCTCACTCCTAAAACACTACTACCCTTCACCCAAAAACAAAACTTAACCAAACGAATGTACTCCTAGCTCTGCTTACTTGGCTAATTACTTGGCTAATCACTTAAGAAAAACGACATTTCCCTCGGCAAACAACTGCAAGCTATTCAAAATGTGAAAAATTATGGAAACGTTCCACTTTCGGAATTCATCTTCAAAAAATGAAGAGCATACCACGAAAGCAATAATTACCAGCTGACATGTTGTATAAAGTTTCATAAATGAGTGGAGGAAGACCATGGTCAGTCTCATTATTATATTCTCATCACAAATTTCATTAGTACCACTTCTCAAATATGTGTGTAGTTTTTTTTTCCCAGCTTACTCTATGCAATTTATTTGAGGTTTTTTTTTTTTTGGAATTTTATAAGCAATGTGATGTATATTCGTTTAACTGATAGATGTAATAAGAGTACTCATGATATTAAAAAAGAAGTAAGCTTTTACTCCTTCACCAGACATTTCACTTATAAAAACAAATATTTTTGAATAAAAAAAACACGTTCCTATCATACTCTCCAACTTCAAATATGGGAATAGCTTTTTTTTTTCCTACCAAAATTTGACTTTTTTTTTTTTTCTCTATCAAGATTTATTCTGTTAATCGAAGGAAAGCATCAACCAATGTCAATTCCAACATAACATTATTTCTATTTTTTCGATAATAATCAATTGACGTGCAACGCACATTGTCTTCACTAGTTTTGGAAAAAGTCTATAAAAATTAGTAAAATTTGATTAAACTCTCATTTAACAAAATTCTTTAAAAATCCAAATTGAATAAATCCCTTTTAATTCCCTCAAATCCCGTTAATATAGATTTCGAAATATTCTTTAATTAACTAATTTCTTCTTACATTTCCATCTTGTAGCGCTTCATCCCCTCCTCCCATTTTGTGGGTGTTTTTTTCAATAATTGTTTATGTGGGCATGCTTCGAATAGCCACATGCAGCTGAAATTTAATTCCTTGGTGCCAGTTCTTTAATTTTCTTGAATTTCATTGTCCCTTTATCTTATTTTCTTGTATGGTTCAAATCTTTGATTTTTGTTTTGTTGAATTCTTACAACATTTTCACTCCATCAGGTGGATCTGATCTATGAAGTCAAGTTATTCATTCGGGTCTAGTAATAGTCCCAAATCCTTCCAGGCATATCCAAGGGGTGACTTTGACTTAGAATCTGGAATTGTAAAAAAATCTCGAAAGCCCAAAATATCTCCCATTAAAATGCTAAGTTCATTAGGAAACAAAATTCAATACTATTACAAGCTTCACCCTCTTATGCTCTTCTTGATTTGCTCGTCACTTGGGATCACAATCCTCATAATATTATATGGAAGCCCTATTAGAATGATGCCATATTATAGGAAATTAGATGCTAATGTGTATAATTATCCGTTTTCGAAGTTCAGGAATCTTGTAATGGTGGCGGGGCATTCCATTTATACGAGCAGTAGTTGTGAGAAGGTTGATAAGGAGGATTCATGGTTTTTGGAGTCATATCAGAGGCATCCAGGCCAAGCTGCTACTTTTGTTGCACATATACAGAAAGGGGTGGAGATTGCAGCTGATGATGATGAGGCATTGCTCTTGTTCAGTGGTGGTGAGACGCGGAAGGATGCAGGTCCACGAAGCGAAGCACAGAGTTATTGGGTTGTTGCTGAGTCAAAAGGATGGTTTGGTGAGTGAATCTCTTGTGTTTATTTTCTTTCTGAGACGGTTATGTAGAAGTGATTTATTACTATTGGAATGAATGGAAATGTTTGAACTTGAAGCATTCTGATGTTTGAAAATAGCAAAGTATGAATATCTTGCCTAAATGTGATGTTTTTGGACCAGTCTTGGCTATGCTAGCGACATTTCATTTACTGGAATAGTAATTTTTTCTATCATTATTAGGATCTAAGCTTTCTGGAGTTTTGAGTGAAATTTGGTTTTAGACCTGAGCCTTGTGGATAGCTAGTAAAGAACCTTCTGTTAGTTGATTAAACGTAATTGCCTTTTCATATTTGTAAGTTACGAGCAATAACAAAATCAAATCAAATTTATAAATGATTTTGTCGTGAGATTTTTCCATCAATTAAATTTTTGACTGCAGGTGATGTTACATTCTTAACACGTCTTTAACTTCTCGAAGTACCCGCCAGTTTAAGATCTATTCGGATCCTATGCTCCACTTCTTTTTCTATTTAGTTCTCTGAATTTTTTTCTAGCCTTCTTAGAAATCATTATGCAAATATGTGAACAAGCAGTAGTGGGATTGCTCAGATATCTGAATAAGCATTTCCCATGTTTTGTCCAAAACTATATACTACTGGCTCAGCAAAAGATAATGAGATGAAATCTAGCTACATATTTTTAATTTTAGAAATCACACATTGTATCATACTCTGACCAAAATGTATGTAAACTTTTATATGGTTATGCCCTCGTTTTGTAGCTTGCTTAAATCAGCTGAGATTTCGAGGCTAGTGGTGGTTCTTATGCAGTTAACGTGTTGTATTTCTTCCTGCACAATTTCAATTTTTTACAGTAGAGATAAACTTGATTATAATGCTGACATTCTGTTTATAGAACCTTCATCGCTAATGCTTTATATCTGTATTGCTTGAAGTTGGCTAGGAATATCTGTAACATATTTGATACCAGTTACATATATCATGAGTACTTCATTCATTTTGGACCGTCGTGTTGGAGACCTCATGTCCACCTGAGGGATGGGATAAGATGTGTCATATGGGCAAGTAATGTGAACTGAAAGAACCCAAGTAACCAGGCTTTACATGTTATTGTATTGAAGTTTCTATTTTATCATGATTATAGTTTCATAAAAAAAGTATTCATTATACCCTGTACCATACTATCTAATCATGTGAAAAGTATTTGTTATACACTGTACCATACTATCTAATCATGTGGATACAAGTAACTAAGATGTAGATAGGGTTGAAATAATAAATTTCCTTTTGTGATGATGATGGGGATGGGGCTGTTAAATGCAACTACAAGCAAAATGCATATTCATTTAGGAAAAGATTTATCCTTTTTTAACAATTTTTGGGGGCTAGTCATGATGCTATTTTAAGATCCAGCAATATGTGGATTTCCTCGTTGAATTTACAACCAGACGGCTTGCCAATTTGACTGGATGATAGTAAATAAGAAAAGTAAAGTGGAGAACTTTCTCAATATGTACAAGGATTCATGCCTTAAGATTTGACATTGTTTCACACAGGTTGTCAACCTCATGCAACCCTCTACCTTTTTTTAGGCTCTGAAAAACATGGCCAGGGTCCGAGCTAATTGTAGTTGCTTGGGATCTAGTTACTCTAGATCTTCCAATAGATATAGCAGTGAGTCGAATGGTGCGGCAAAAAATGATTCATGTATCCGACCCCATATTTCTTGGGAACTAGGCTTTGTTTGTTGTTTTTGAGAACCTCTCAATTTAGCCCCATTTGGCATCCATTATAATGAGTTTATTTTGGGGAAAATGAGTTTTGGAATGGTGATTTAAGGAGAATGTGTGGTTAAAAAATAGGAAAAAGTTTTGGATTTATGTGTAAAATATTTTTTGTGTGAATGTGTGGTTGAAAATGAGTTTGAAAAAATGGGAGTTTCGATCTAATGGCTTAATATCTATTTTAGTATCCAAATAATTTCCATGTCCTTTGTGTTTTTGCTATCTTTTTTCTCATTCGTCAACTCAAAATAATGCAATGATCAGAATGCATTCAAATACTGAAATATTATGAAAATTGGAGCTTCATTTGGAACTTGGGTTATTATTAAGGTCTTTAAGAGATTAATAAAAAGACTGTGATGCAGAAACCTCTGATAAAGTGATAAAAGTGCCTGATCACTATTTGCTATTTAGAGGAAAATGGCCATCTAGACTTTGATTTTGTCCATTTATTTCGGCTACTTGTTTAGTTACAGTTTTGCCGTAAAACTTTGGTTGTTTATTATGCTAAATCATATAACTAGATCCCTTAGAGAAAAGTTGATTTAATATTCAAATTAAAGTATCTGCCATATGTGCTTATAATAATCACATATCAATTGTCCCTTTGGCATGGTGAACTCTATACAGGCAAGCAAGACAGTGTGAGATCAAGAGCACTCACAGAAGAGCATGCAAGAGACAGCTTTGAGAATCTTCTCTTCAGTGTGTGCCGGTTCCGGGAGCTTACTGGCAAATATCCAAAAAATATAACTGTAAGACCAAGTGTTTTATCCATTTTCGCTGCTCTACAACAGTTAAATGACAGAGTTGGTTTTTTTTTGACTAATACTCAATTACTTATTCAATACAGCATATCAAACATGATATATGTACATGAGTTGAAGATTCCTTAGGAGCTTTTTGACTTATAAGTGAAATTTAGGATTCCAATATCAACGTCAAGGCCGTAGTCGATAAAATACATTTGATATTGATAACGTTGTGCCTGGAAGTATGTAGGAGACTAATTCCTCTATGCCTGGTGCCTTTATGTTTCAGTCTTCCACTGAGCCCTTTAGGCACCTACTCACTGATAACAGTACTTGCTTGTTACATATCATCAGCATCCATCACCTTTCATGCTACTTCATTGTTATTGTGTCAATTTATACCCGTTCCTAGATGTCGCTACTTGTTTTTCTCTCACGTATTATCAAAAGCATATACACTTGACGGCCATCATCCAATTTCCATTAAGCATAAGGGTGGGCATGTGTGCGTGCGTGTATATATGCATATGTAACTTAGGGGACTTGCCACTAATTCCTTTGAAGTTAAAATATATAAACAAAAAATGATTGATCATATGTTTTCCCAACTTGTGTTGTAGTCAAATCAGACGAGGACTGTCTTTTTATCTGTTCCTTTTTTCTTTGTTTTAAATTGAAATTCAGGTTGTGAGTTACGATTTTAAGGAGGAGAGATTTGTTCGTCTGCACCGATTGGCAATTGGATTTCCCGAGACAAGGTTCTCGTATTCAGGCACACCTTCTTCCCAAAATTCAAGGGAAGCAGCTTTAAAAGGCGAAGCATTGGTGAGGGCTCAATTTCAAGATGATCCTTATGGTTGTTTAGGTTCACTACGTCGTAAAAAGCTCGGCCGTGATCCTTTTCATCGGTCCATACCTTATCCTAATGGATGTCCTGAAATCGAAGGATTGTTCAGGTATTGTAGGACTGCTCCATACCCAGGCTACCTTCCATGGGCTTAGAAATATTGATTGGAAGCACTTGACCTAAATTAAAATTTTAATGTTCAGTCTAGTCTTGTCCATGTCTACTACTGTACCAAACATGCCCAGTAGGCTTACTCAGTGATAAATCACTCTCCCTGGAAAATAATGAAATGGAATACCAAGTCTGCTAGTGTAGAGACTAGAGACATCTTCACTCTTCAGAGACACTATTTCTATTTTTAGCTTAAAATCTAACCAAAGTCTTGGAATGGTATTGAAAGTTATAGACAAAAAGGGCACTAAATGTATAACAAAAGGTTTTCGAGTTAATTGCACTTCAATTTATTTTGTGAATGCTTCACGACTATTCGGTCCTCAATTTGACGTCTAAAACTTGATGTTTGTCTCCCATTTTTGGGGAACTCTTTTTTTACATATTTATTTTCAACAAATTTATATAATAAAATATTCAAAACGTAAATTTAAAATTTCTTCTTACTTTTTAACTACACATTTTTCAAAAAATAATTTTTTAAAATAATATATTTTTTTCAAAAAAATGGCCACCACATGGGTTATAAAATTTTGATCACTTTCAAGTGCTAAAATTCATTGAAGAAGGCATCAAAACTGAGTGTATTCCCAACATTGACGAAAGAGCAATGCTACCCTTACAAAAAAAGATGACAAAATTGGGTGACAAATGCCACTTGGTGGCCCTCTATGCGCCTGCGTCGGGCGGGCCCCGGAATGGGGCGGCCGCTGCAAGTGGCATTTTATCACCCACTTTGTCATCATTTTTTGTACAAATAGAATTATTGTTGACGAAATGGGCAATCAGCCAAATTTCTGAAGTACCCAATTATTTAAAGTGTGTACTAACATGCCCAATATTGAATTTAGCAACATCACGAGTTACACTACGAACCATCGTTGAAATTGACATCTCTAGCGAATTTTAAAAAATGACGTAAAAAATTGTTCTCATCGTATGAAGGGGCTGCAGTATAACCATTTCAAAAATAAGAAATAATTGAAAAATTATTATTATGGCGCTTTATTAATTTTTTTATTTTATTAAAAAAATTATTTGACTTTAGTTTCAATTTTTTAACTAACTTTATCTGTACAAAAAGTAAAAAATGAAAACACGTTAGAAAATTTCAAGTAAGAGTTGCCTAATTAAAAATTGAAACTATGAAAAATAATCTAACTTTTACATTTTGAAAGTTTGAAAACTGTACAATTGACTAATTTTAAAAATTATTAAATAAATATAATATTTTATAATTTTAGATATTTGGTATATATTATTTTAATTATTGCATAAGTTTTAAAATGATTAAAAATTTAAAATAATAAAAAAAATCGTTTTTTTACGCCTAAGTGTCTCGGCTTGTCTAGACTCGTAAAGCTTGAAGTTTGACATTTATGTCTAACCACACTTTACGCTTTTTAGAACACCGATGGAAAATACACCATGATACTGAATCAAAATCTTGCTTACTATTCGGATTTTCATCCCATAGTCGGATTAAACTGTATATGTTGCCAAGTAAGGTATTTCTCACACGATGCAAAATGAATTAGCCTGTCCCATTCTCAGCTTTCAGCCCTCTATACGGTTGTGTTTGGAGAATACGACATACATTTATCTACACATTTTGTGAGAGGTGAACTGCCTGTCTCAGAATTGAAGTTCAAACAACACTGGCACTTGTTCGAGCAATTCGCTGAGCTTCTTCAAGGTCAACAGAGCGTGCCACTTCATACGTTGTCCCTCCAACAATGAAAATCAGCACCTCCTGAGGCCTGTTCTACAGAACACAAGGGAAGCAAATTTCAATCTTAACGCACGTAAATTCAAGCGAAAAATGTAGGGAGAAAATGAAAGAGGCCCTATGGAGGAAAGTCTGAAATTCGTAACAAGTACTACCACAATGACATAATTGATTAGAATCAACCTGATAGGTTAAGGAGAGACTCTGCACATGGCAGTCCTCGAGTTACAAGAAAATTTATTTAAGTCGCCTAGAGCAAGAAATCGAAGCATTGCTTGAAAGCATTTGGAAGCCACCACTATATAACATGGATGCATCCTACTCCGCCTAGCTTCACGTTCTCTCTTTCATATCCCTCCTATCCCACAAATTTATTTCTTAAATGTCCCCAAAGAAGGTTCTTGTGGTCATAAAAAAAGTTCCACGTTTCCTAATTGTCCATTCTGAAATGACATGGACGAAATTTTCATCTTAAAATGCCTAAATATGACCGAGAATCTACATTACATAGCATGGAGGACAATCAAAATCATTTCTCCTAGAAAGGTTGGTCTCCAAATTAGAGAAGCAAATTGTGAAGCGAGTACATAGAACAAAAAAATCATCCCCCATCAAAAGGATAGAAAACGAGGTTAGAAAAGGACCATTAAACTTCTGTTCCTCAAAATTCCACATCACTCAACTAGATTGAATATAAAAATTTTGGGTAGCCTGCTAATATAGTGAGGAAGATGGTTTTCAAATATTTCTAGTATAAGGTCACTCGCGCTAATGTTCTAGCAAGGTCAAGACTCTAGATAAATTGCATTTCCCATCTCAAACATACGCAGCACGCAAAACAAAGTAGAAGGAAAATGTCGAATGTTTAACAGATGACTGTAATAAAGCATAAAATATTCCCCAGTAAATCTGGAAACAACCATATAACAAGCACTCAGGTTTCAGTAAGAAGCAATGTAAAAGACTGACCTGGGTTGCTGAAAATGATTTCCAACATATGGATAGTCCACATCTCTCAAGCGCCCCTTGACAATGCTCTCCATAGTTTGGAGTACAAGAGGCTGATGCTGGGTGTAAACATTTTCAACACCCTACAATAAGCATGAAAACTTGAGCAACCAGAAGCTGTGCTTCTGAGTAAAAAGTTGGTACCATGAGCCACACTACGAGCAATGTTCAGGAAATCATGGTTTCCATAAAGGTTCCCGGTTTGCTTATCAACCCCAGCTTGCTTTAATAGGAATTCTACAAGCTGTCGATCCATCACAGAAAGGTTTAAAGAATTTTATTAGACTTATAATGTATGAACTAGGACAAAATGAATGAAAAAAAATTCAGTCTCATTCAGCCCCTGAGAGATGATTTCACAATTAGACATCTAACAGAGAGCATGAGCTCCACAAGGAAAATGTGAAATTAAATACGGTCAAGCGAGTTCTTTGAATCTGTAAGGACATTTCTACCCATTGCTGAAACCATGTCATAACTGTTCAGCAAATGAATATCTAGAGGAAAATTGCTGTAATTTGACTGTAAACAACATTCGAGCACATGGAAGCAGTAAGTATGAGGGTATAACACTGATACACTCACTCACTTAACTAAAGAACATGGGATGAGTTCATATTGCACAAATGAAGAAAGAAATAGAGGACAATTCGTATAACCAAAAGTTAACTGGCAAAGCAAAACAATCAAAGATCTAAATCCACTCCCCCCACCAAAATAAGAAACGAAAAGATAAATAAACAATGACAATGACAATAATAACAACAGTATGAGCTGTCAAAATTAATAAGACAAATGTACAACACAAACTGATTCTGTTACCCAAGGCTTATGGGAGACCGGGAGGCCAATTTATTGAATAACTGCATCAATATCCTTCTCATAGCGCAATGCATAAAGCATGACCAGGCGTAAGCGATCAACATCGGAGACATTTTCATAATTTAAAAGATTTGTAACAGCCTCTAAAGAAGCACATCGTTAAGGTCCTCGACAATATTCAGCAAACAAGAAGAATTATGAATTGATTACTGTTTCTAATTTCAAGATAATCTCAACAATCGCACCAAACATCAAGGAAATGGAATTGAATTAGCTAATGATTTATCAGAAAAGGAAATGAATTGATGTTTATTGAACAGGAATTGCATGGTGTATTTAAAATAATGAAAATGTAGATAGTAGGGAGCTTTCGAGAGGCTCCCTTCTCTCCCAAAACAGACTCGGTTTCTGCCTGCCACTCCTTCGTATTCTTGTGCCTTCTACAATGATTATATAAATTCCCATACTACCCACAACACGAACAAATGACCTAATTTACAATTGGTAAATAGAGTGAATCCCTGACCTGCGCTCACTCCTCTGCACCTGCATCCACAGCCTCAGCAATAGGTGGTGCTTCCGGTGGAAATCCAGCTCTATCACACGCGAGATAACAAACCGCACAGAATTTTTCTCTCACAGATTCAGATATATACATGCTGATCACTTCAGAGATAAGAAATGATTTAATCAAGTAAAATAGCAGGCAACAAGAATAAAACATTGGTTACGTAAAAATCAGCTGTCAAAAATATTATATCTCACCAATAAAAATCATCACGTCGTGGTCTATAGAGAATATACACAGGTAACATCATCAAACCTATTAGACATTTTCACACTATATTCCAGAGAAATTACAAAATATTTATTATATTTCAAATCCTCAGTTACACAATCACCATAGTAAAGATGCAACAGTCTCCTTATATATAAGTACTATAATATGATCCAAAAAGTGGTTTCACACCCATCTATAATACCAAATCACACTGTCTGAATGTTAATCTTTCAGTCATGTCAAAATGGAAACATTCAGACTCATATCAGCAAAATTTTCCAATTGGCAAAAAATGGGAGGAGAAAATGTAGAATTAGCAGAGGAGGACAGTCAATACAGAGACAATTTCCCTAGAGAGCAAGTCTGCTTGCCTGATTTTATCTATTTGATTAAGGCTTTACAGATGGGTATAGTAAGTGACGCTTATTAAAGAGTCAGAGACTGCCTCAGATAAGATATTTTGCTATTTTCATCTTATACTTTTTATCTGTCGTGTTGTTAAATACCAGTATTTATTCTGAGAAATTGGATCAATTCATAAACTAATGTCGAGTTAAGTAGCACATTGCATTAACCATATCCATTCTGCATACTTTTCACCGCTGTTGAAAAGGGCACTGTACTCACAGTTATCAACATAGAACTAGAAAAAACACAACAATGCTTTCCTAGAAATCTTCCTATGCAATTATCTAAAATAATCCTGGTACCTTCATAAATAAACCACATGGTTTTAAATTTGTTGACAAGTGTCCTTTCCCAAAACAGTCTAAAAATAACAAACCCCTCGTTATTATCAATTCTGAGACGTCGTGAGCACCAGACCCTCTCCATCTCTTGCACCTCGGATGAATGAAGGGACCTCGGACATATGAGAGAACCTCGGATATGCAGAGGAACTTCAAGGAATGTAGCTCTGGGTTGCTCCGCTCTGACGACCTCTTCTAGGGCAGATAAGAAAGGTAGGATGTCTATCAAGTAAACCACTTCGGATAATCCGCACGAATCAAATGAACCTTCCCCTATAGTGACGCGAAAAGCTATCTATCTTTCTTTCCCTTGTATTAGATACTTGTCATTCCAAAAAATTATGCAACACTTGAAGTCCATACATAAAATAAATAATCATGCATAGATTTGGGGGACTATTGTTACTCCTCGCCTCTGAGGCTCTAGAAGAGACTGCCACGTGGACAGCTAAACCACGTTGGCAGGGAAGTCAACAGGGAAGGTCAGCATAGTGCAAACGTCCAAAGTCCCTTCACTGAAGTTTGAAGCGGATGCCAAACCCCTCCCTCTTATGCAAAACACTGAAGCTTGAAGCTAAGGTCCCTGCAAGTTGTCCGAAGCTCTAGAACACCGGAAGTCCTTAGGCCGAGGTCCTTATACTGCAAGGACGAAGTCCAGGCTGAAGCACTACCTTAAAGAGGAAGTTACCTAAGAAAACAGAAAGGAGCCGAGGCCCTACGCTTGGGAATCTACTTCTAAGGTCCCTCCGAGGCTCTCAATTCTTTTGAGACTCGCCAAACTAATGATGTTCCTTGTAGAAGATTTGAGGATCTCTCTGAAGTGATTGATGTAACGTTTGTAATAAAGTTGTCAGTATGTCAGCTTATTGTATAGGGCGGCTGACCCCTTATCAATGTATTAATTGTATGAATAGACAGTGATGTGATGCCATAATTAGGGAGATAAGGTCACATAGTTCTGATTCAACGGACATTACATCGGCCAATGTAGTATAAATATGGTCTTCTTGTAACTTAAATGTGGTTTGATGATGAATTGAAACTTGAACAATCATATATTCGAAATATACACTTGAATCTTCGAGAATTACGTATGAACACTTGATTGAATATTTTTCGTATTGAACGTAAACTCCAATATACAATATAGCAGTCTCTATATGCATTTTATCTGGGGATAATTGCAGTAAAGGTCTCAAACCTTTCAAATTTTTACACACTTCACCTTAACCTTTGATTTGTCCAGTGGAGATCCCAAACTTTCAATAAATATGCGGCGGACGTCCATCGGACGGATTCCATCATGTTGACCATTAGTTGACTAGAAATAGTAAATTTTGACAAAATTAACAAAGGGTAAATTGGTAACTTTGCAATTTATCCCTTAAATAATTAAAAACAAATAGAAAAAAAAAACTCTCTCTTCCTCTCCGAAGGCTGCTGGCACGACACCACTTCCTTGGCACCACTATCGCTGTCGGTGCCAACGTGCCGACGTCCACCACCACCACCACCACCTTAAAGTATAGTAGTATATTTCTATCTCCTATGAAACTTTACAATGATTGTTATAAAAACTATCTATTCTATTGTTTCTTTCGATAACAATAAAATTCACAAATTAATTCAATTAGTGGCTAATTAATTGAAAAACATTAAATACTGTTGAATTAATATTTATGTTTAGACCGGTTATGCGGAATTAATAATTAAAAGTAACAAGTCACTATTTATTAATTGCTAAATGACTTAATTAATTCCGTGTCAATAAAATAAAATAAATAAACAAATAACACCAAATATGATCACTCAGTAAAAATCTCAACTCGGAATCAAAAACCTTCGGGCAAATTTGCCAGTAAAATTCACTAGAAAATTTAATTGATAATTCGTCCGGACATTGCTGAACCGAGTTGAGATCTGTTGTCCAAATTTATTGTTCAACTTGATTAGGGCTGGACATGGGTCAATTTGGTTCGGTTCTCTTCAGAACCAAATCGACCCAAAATTTTTGGGTATTTAATAAATGGAACTGTCGGGTCCAAATATAATTATGGAACTGTTCGGGTTCGGTTCCGTTCGATTCGGTTCCGTACCATAATTAAATTTTTGAATATTTACAGCAACACTACATAAATACAACTAATGAAAAATTCAATCGTAACTTTTATAAATTACTGTAGACCAATTTAAAAACATATAAATAACAAACTGACTAATAANAAAGTAGATACTAATATTAAAATATCGGTGATCCATATCAATAATTCATTTACTTCAAGTAGCCTGCATAAAAAAATGAAATATAAATTAAAAGTTATAAAAATAAAATATTTTTAAGTATTTGTAATACTTACCAACGATTGATTTAATCATCAATTGTTTGACTTATCATAGTAAGAAACTCTACAAGCCTAATTGAAAAAACGCAATTAACAAACACAAATAAACTAAAAATTGTTCAACTAAAAGTTATAAAAATAAAATATTTTTAAATATTGGCTGGTTTGTTTAATTAATTTGCTAATTTATTTAAAAAAATTAAAATAATTTAATTAATTCAATATAAAAAATAAAAAAATTATTTAGATTCGGTGCTTATTCGGTTCTTGGTCTAGAACCGACCCAAACTCATCGGTTCTCGATTCAGATACCCGCTCAGATATTTAACTTATGAAAAACTGCTCGGTTCGGTTCGGATTCGGTTCGGAAGTTTTGTCCAGCCCTAAACTTGTTGTCCACCCAATGATTCATTGGCACGTCACTTTAAATTAACATGTCCAATTTTTCTCTCATTGCCACTTGTGCTTAAAAATAAGTGTAAAATAATGTGTCAATAAATCATTGGTGGACAGCCAATATTGGTCAGCAGATCTTAACTCATGTTAAACCTTAGCTGACTCTAAGCATCTAACTTATAAATCACCAAGCACCTCATTTCGTTGTGCAAGTCCGCAATTCTCAGGACTCTGACTTTGAAGGCTTATTGGAAAATGTAGAGTGTTTTTTAAGTGTTTGATCAAAGATCCTTTTGTATTTTGATCTAAGGCAGAGGCATGAGATTAAATTGCTAATACTATCTCACCCTTCACCTATTCAATGCATAAGATTAAGCTCCTGTTTGATATAGATAAAAATTAGATTTTTAATAAATTTTGATAGAAGTTTATGGAGTATATGATTGAAAAGTTGTAAATCTTATGAAATTTGCAATGAAAATCAATTGATTTTAACTTAAATTGAAATCCATTTTTTTAGTGGAAGCAAACAGGGGCTAAGAGGAAAAAAAACGTTAAAATATTGTTGGTTGTCACCCTACACTCCTACACTGCTGTCCAAATTAAAAGTGAACTTTCATAGTTTTGGACTTGTATAAATTGTCTTAAGCTTCATATGCAAGTTTGCCCAAGAAAGCTTTTTGTGAGTTCAAGACAAATATATGAAATTTGACTACAAATATAATTTAGTGATTTTTTTTATAATTGATTTCATGTATTATCAATTAATTTTGTATGCTAAAGCCATGTAAATGCACGTGCAATTTCAATTGTTGTACACTGTTAATATTAGTATCAGCTTTTCTAGACATATTTAGTGTATTGGACCGCACACACGAATAAAGAAAAAAAGATATACATCTATTTGGTTTTGCTAAAAATTAATTATTAAATTAATAAAATGTAGTGTTTGAAAATGAGTTTGAGAAAAAATAAGTTTTAGAAAATAAAGTCAAAGAATGATATAATTTATGTTATAGGCTTCTATAATCTCATCTTTATCTAGCATGCTCTCATTCACATGAACTGATTGAAATAAACAAGAAACCCTGTGTGTTATAAGTCACGCCGAACAAACACGAAATGAAGGCGTTTGCTCAATTGAGCAACGGATTCCTGTAGTAGAGAATTGTCACTCTTATACAATGTAAATGACAATATTTTTTGTAATATTCATATAAGCTCGTTGGGGCTAAATCCCATGTCACATTCGTGCAAGAATAATATCCAAACCGCACTAAAAATTATTTTTGAACTACATATATTGTTATGAGGAATTTGCACTTCATATTACTTTTTGGCTTTACATTTTCAAAAATGTCACTTTCTAAAAATCTTTGCAAGAATGTTATTTTTGAATATTTTGTCTATCTAGAGAATTTAAACACCTTACACAGCCTTCATTAAATGAGATTTGACTACACGAAAAAATTGTACCAAAAAGTGAAAAATGTTACATCCAAATGACTCAACTTTCGAATTTTGAAAAAAAAAAAGTGAAAAACCAAAAAATAAAAATACAACTCAATTGATCTATCTTTATCATTCAAACTCTTATCTAACCCTATACTCATGCCCCTCTCTCATTCAAACTCTCAAAAGCCCACTGCCGATGAAGACCAACGTCTCGAGTTTTTTTATCTTTTCTTTTGCATTTTTGCCCTCCTTTCTTCTAATTCTTCGTATTTAGGGGTATTGTTGTATTATTGAGTTCATGTACTACTTCGCTTTCAACTTCGTCTTCCTGAATTGTTACAATCTGCCCCATTTTTTCGATTNTTTTTTTTTTTTTTTCTTATAACTATGTTTTTCACTCTTGTTTCATGTAAATAATGTTCAGATGATTGATTATATACTCTAGTTCCACGAATTTTCTCTAACTAATACAACTCATACCACAATTGCATAGTAAAAGCACTGACATATTCGTAGCGGCCACCATACCCGTTCAAGGTGACGACATTGTAAACACAAAGAGGCGATGATCGATATGCGTTCGAGTGCCTAAAACATCTACCAAAACTCCAATCACGAGGGGGATCATAAAGAGAATCAAGAAATGTTAAACCAAATTGAACTGTAAAAATTTGTTAGGCTAATGTTTAATTTTGACATTAGATTGGTTTTACTTGAACGTGAGCTATAGAGGAAATGGTCTATTAGGTATATGTAGAATTTGGTTTGTACTACATGGCAACATTCATCTTCCCTTTTCCTTGCCTTATTATATTTTGTGCGCACGTGGGAAGGGAGTTGATTTAATTGTGCAAATTCTATGGTATTAACATAATTGTTTTATGAATGTGATATTTATTTTGGTCTTTGATAGATTTTGCTATACTGCCATAACATTCACTTTAAGTGAAATGCGACGGGTTTTGCTACACTACTACAATATGTTATTATCTTACTACCATTTGAATAGAATTTAAGTAAATTGCATTTAAAAATGAAAAATACGTAGTTTTATAGACAATGTGAGTTACAGTTCAATTCCAAACTAAATCCACTAGCTGTTGTAAACCCTCTAATTCCAAGATCTGATGTTCCTCCAAACTCACGATCTACTACCGTAGATACTATCTAACCAACTTACTAGATCTCCTGATCTACCTCTTGTAACTTTCAAGATTCGCTGTAAATTTCAAACTCATAATCTTCTGCACACGTCTCTTCCAAATGGATATCCAGGAATCACCTATTTATATTCTTCTTTATGTGCTTGTAGTCTAACTGCTCTCAACCTTCAGCAACATCTGAAGTTTAACGGAGAAAGTACATTCCTAAGGATGTTTAGAAAATAGGTGTTTTTGATTCTTCAATTTGATGTTTTCCCCCAAACAGGTGGTAGTATGATCTCAAGAAGAAATGATGAATTACAATGAAAGAATATGTTCTTGAATTTTTAAAAAATGATATGAGGCAAAGAATAATAATCAACCACCTTGAAATATCGTCCAATGTCTTGGATATTTATAGGAAAGAGTAATTGGGTTGAATGGGTCGGACAAAACTGTTTAAAAATGCAAATTAAGGTTTTTCGTATAAACTTGTCACTCGAGCGAAATCTCAGTGACAGGCAAGCGACAGCCTCTCGCTCGAGCGAGAGCCACGGGCGAGAGGCAAGCGATGGAGATTTTATTTTTGTCGTTCGAGCAGTGTCCAGGCAATAGGCTAGCGAAAATGCGGTGGCATATTTCTTCTCTTTTCATGCTTGAACCCTAGACCTCATAACCCAATTTATACAAATTACATCCTAAGTCCTTGACCTTTACAACATGTACACATTAGTCATTTTGTCCACAAAATCGCCAATACTAAAAGCCTAACAAACTTCTCATTTGGCATTCTGAGATAAAACTATACAATAAGTAAAGGATAACAAAAAATCTAAACTACACAATCTATGCCTTTTGCATTCCTTGTCAAACTTGTTTTCCGAAATAAAAAAACTCAATACCCAGTTTAAAAGCACGTGATATAGAAAATAAAAAAAAACTCATGAACACAAATAAGCATATTAGTTTGAGACGTAACATTAATGTCAAATAAAACACCAACCGAAACTTTAACATCACAAAACATCAAAACTCAAGTAGCTATGCATATGATATTCAATGTAGATGTAATGCACATTTTCTCCCTTACTGTAAACTCTCAACATATTTTTATACAGTATGCAAAATGTATCTATATCTCTTCCCAATGACCCCTTAATATAAAATTTCTCCCCCTTTTTGTCACAAATGACGAAGGGATAATTTTTTTAACATATAATAACTTAAAAATGCAGTCGTTAGCATGCATAAATATAATCAATGTACAACAAATATTCCTACATACACAGTTCAAGTTAACATGAAGTAAATTGTATAAGTGACTCATATGTGTAAAGTGTCACTAATCATTTGTAAATATAACTCCAAATCTTAATTTTGTGAGAAATGACATGCTAAACATAACTGCTAATCAGTATATTCCCCTATTTATGAAAGTCAAACAATTTACAGCGCATTATTACCTTTAAATAAA